>PNEQ01094363.1:0-35644 GCA_003012365.1 Medauroidea extradentata | reverse complement strand
TGTTTAAAAAAAAATCTACACGATTTACTAAAAGAGCATGCCTTTTCAAATTGAATGTATACATTTTTGGAAAATAACTGAGCAAGCACCATAAACGTTTGTTACACTATCACGAGTATTCTGTCTCGTTGCTCAGGCAAATATTACGTGTGAGTAAGTACTAACAGCAATTTAAGTGGCACATAAGACGTACCTGTATTATAAAATGTTGAAAAGTCTATATGCAAATGCGTGTATCACCAAAAACATTACAAAAACCTATAAGAATAATGACGGCTCTGAAATAAGAAATTATGAAAACGCCAATATGAGCGCCACCTATTTGGAGTTGTTTTACGCGCTTGTGGCACAGAAGGGAATGTACAATAAGGGTGACACTGATGAGCGCATACAACGCTCCATCGCTCTTATGTATGACACTTAACTGACGTGCAGTGTCTCCATCATTCTGCTAAAACAACAGGACTTTGGGCAGTGAATCTATAATTTAATTGGTGATGAGTCTGTATAACACTCTGTAGCACCACTGATTAGTTTCATATCTGTCTTAAGGAGGGAGGGTAGATGCTAAACTTTATGTACCGACTATTTTTGGTAAATATGGCAATGTTGATGCTTATAATATATTTGTGATGAAATTTGGAGATCATAATAGTGTTAAGGGCTTGTTCCCGAGTTTTTTTCAGACTGGTGCCAATAACTCAAATATTTTTTAACTAAAAGTTTTGAAAAAATTTGAGTCAATGTGCAATCACACGATGCAAAATACTGTGCACGCGTTTTTTTTAATATTGTACCATTCGCCAGCAAAAAAATAATTTCCTTAATTTTTGCTTATTTCCACGACGAAAAACGTGGTACTTTGGGTAATGAAATCTAAAAAACCGTTCAGTATAATTCTACAAAAAAAAATTCAGCTACAAATTATAACATATAAGTGTCAAAACTGTGTAGCGAAATTTTGATATGAGTATTAGGTAGCAATAAAAAAATATTTTCGAAATCACTGTAAAACTCCGAAACAAGGCCTTAAATAATCATCTTACATTGCATTTGTAATCATTCTTGATATCTCGCCAAAGAGAAAAATGTGACAATACTACTTGAATAAATATTACGGCTCGAAAACAATAATACAATAAAATTACCTAACACTCCCCTTTGAATTGTAAATTTTGAGATATGTCTGTGCGAAAAAGCTGTTTTTTACCTTGTTAAACGGCTCAGAAATTGAATGTCTTAATCGCACGATGCTTTGAAAATACTTTATAGTATTATTCTTCTCTGAAACGTATTTTATTTCCGTATATATAGGTACATGGCAAATATGTAAAACAGTTCCGCAAACAAACGCAGATTTCTAACCAACTGTTTCGTAGTTCAACAACCATGTAGACGGGACTTCAAATGGTGAGGGAGATAAGTTAACACGAAAACTCTCAATAAACCCAAAGATTTCGCGAAAAAAAAAAAAAAAAAAAAAAAAAAAAAAAAAAAAAAAAAAAAAAAAAAAAAAAAAAAAAAAAAAAAAAAAAAAAAAAAAAAAAAAAAAAAAAAAAAAAAAAAAAAAAAAAAAAAAAAAAAAAAAAAAAAAAAAAAAAAAAAAAAACATTATTAACAAATAGCTATTCAAACAAACGTATAATATCGCAAAATAGCTTGGCCTGGTGTTAAAGCGAAAAAAATTCAGCGTTGTAAATAGTTGGTTAATAGGGATGTGCAAAATTCGCAAAGTTTTCTGACAGTAACCTGGACTACAAGCTGTTATACGTTCGTTCGACGTCTCTCATTCGACGACAATGTCGTGGACTGCCGCGGAGATGACTTCTGGCCAATAGTTACAAAGCCAATGGTAGTGACCAATATCGTGTAAAGGGTTAGAGTTTACTTTACACTCGTAGCTGTCATCACATAAGGACTAGTTCCCAATGAACTCTGACATATACAGTATAGCCAACCCCCAAACACCATCGTGAATTTTGCATGCCTCTATTAATTAGGAACTTAATCCTTCCAACAAATATCTGTTTGCGAAAACTCGCAAAGCTATCAAATATTTCACTTTCCTTTTCAGTTAGAACTAACAAAAATCTCCAGAGATCAACTACAGCTCAACAATTATTATTTATGTAACACTTTTTCTTAAAACCAGGAGCTTGCGCAGCGTTGAGCTGGCACTTATTTTGGAGGAAGAATGGCTCAGCCTGAAGAAACATTACGTAACATAAGATATAAATACATTTATGTTTTAGACAGTAAACAATTTTATATTATAACAATGGTTAGGTATTGAAACGCTGAATATATGCCATCTAACATGTCGTTAGATTTTCTGGAAAACAAATTCTACAAAATTCTTAATGAAATGTTCAGCTCTGACAGCCCAAGATGCAATACAGGTATAAGAAACATATCACAAAAAAGGCACACTTTACGTAGTATGTAACATAAACTTTTGAACCGGTACGTGCTAGCCCTGACAAACATTTAAAATGAAATTAGCTT
Source organism: Medauroidea extradentata (assembly GCA_003012365.1). Lineage (NCBI taxonomy): Eukaryota > Metazoa > Arthropoda > Insecta > Phasmatodea > Phasmatidae > Medauroidea > Medauroidea extradentata. Next base: position 33,139 of record PNEQ01094363.1, on the reverse strand, counting down.
GTACGTTTAGTTAGTTTTTTTATCCCTGAACTATGGCTAAGACCAACTGACTAATACGGGCGCTTGTTAAAAAATATTTCACACTTACGCAAAAGCTGGAGAGAAATAATTACACACGAAGGAGTCTTTAGAAGAGTAGCTGAGGGAAGAAGCTCCCTGACACACCTATAAAGAATGCGGGACCAACTGATATGCCATATACTCCGATGCGGTGGACTACTGAAGAAAATACCTGAAGGAACAGTAGACGGTAAGTAGACTGCAGTACATGAAACAAATATTGGAAGGTATGAGTTGTGGTTCATATTGGAACTGAAGAGAAAGGTAGAGAGGCGGGAAGAATGGCAAGCTGCTGCAAATCAACCTCACTGTTATTGACAAGAGAGATAGATAGATATATAGATAGACAGAGAGAGAGAGAGAGAGAGAGTAAACGTTGTCAGGTGTTCCCAAACTAGAGGTATAATTTTATTTAAATTCTTTGATATATCGATGGCCCACTTCAAAAGAAAAACAACTCAAAAAATTACACTTCTGAGTTTGGCTCACAAACACACAGACAGAAGTGCACTCTACCCAGATGAAAAGAAACACAACATGTAAATTCGCTTGTTTAAATAACGTGGCACTTTATTCTCACTGCCAGTGAAGTTCTATAAATCATATTTCTTTTAATTTAAAGTGTGATAATTTCAGCAAAGGCAGACTATACACGATTTAAACACCTTAAACAGTTGTCTCTGTACTTTTGGTTCAAATTAGCACCAACCAAATATGTCAATTAACAGATTTTTTGGCGAAATGGAAATATTTCTGTATGCATTTTACTCAAAACTGAAAAGTTTTAGATGATTCCCTTTTGAACTGGGGCATCGATAGTTCTGTAACACATACCTATAGCACTACTAAAAACGCCAATTAAAAAACTCGAAGCAATTCAAATGTATAATATATAGAAACATAGGTAAGGTATAACACTACAAAACATTTATTTATATGTAAATATTTCTGAGAAATTTTCAAACTTTATATAAGACCTACTTGTATGCAAGTACGATTTATGTCATTATTTTTACTTTACAAGATTAAGGACCGATTTCACCAAACTCTGTTAAGAGTTTAACAGCTGTTAAAGAGGATTAAGGGAAGATTTAATGTGTAAAATCCTAAGTTAATCACTTTTAACAAATGTTAAATGCTTAACAGCTGTTGGTGAAACCGGGCCTAAGACTGTTGGCTAACTAGGGTTCATTAAAATACCGTAGGAAAAATATTGAATAATAGTTTTACTTTCACTAAAAATGTGTGATATAAATATGGAGGAATAAACTTTAACCCAAAAAGTTACATAGGAAAATAAGTATTAGATAACTGTGTGAAATTCTGATATCGCAAACGGTGTAATTTTTATAAAATATAAAATATACTTGCACACATAATAATAATAATTTAAGATCGCAGAAAATATATGACTATATTTTTTAAATAGCTGCGGGGTATTTTATATTTTAATCTGCAATAGTAAGAAACTTGTTGAATATTTTTATTCGGGTATACCAGTGACTATTTATAAAGCTAGAATTGCTACGCACATCTTAAAATGAACTAAGCTAATTCATTTCAACTCAGCTTGTTCTAGTTCTCTAAATTGGTGTTCAACAAAAACAGTAAAATTGTCATTCTGACACATAATTATGGAGAACCTATCAAATTAATTTATTTTACAGAAAATTACATTGTTTTAAATGTTAACCTAAAAAGTGTATGAGAAAAAAAAAGTAATAAATATTGTGCAAGGCCGACGAACTCCGGGCAAAGGATACTCTCTACGCTATTTTTTTCTACTGTGGAGTTGTAAGATGCGCTACCATGTATCTAGGATGAAGAACTGAACGAAATATTCGACGATAAATGTACTAGGAGTTCACAAGAGTAGGTTTTTCCCACTCGCAATTCATGGGCTACGCTGCAACAAAGGAACTAAAAAAGACAAAGGGGCAAGTCGAAGGAAGAAGGCAGGGTGAAAATAAGTTTAGGAGGTAACATATGCGTGATATAGGAGGGCGTTCGATCGCCGGTTGAATAAACCACACGGGAAGTAAAATTTCGTGAAATACGGAGCGGAAGGTCGCCCCAATTTCTGGCGTCGTCGTTTACATAAAACGTTAATAGTTACGATAGTTACATCTGGGAGACCGTCTGCAGTTTTTCTACAACATACAAACGGAGAGATGCACTAAGTTCTTTCGTGATAAAAGAGAGTATCCCTCCCGAAATACGCTACAGCGATTTTTCCGTAAGTTAATTTTTTTGAAAAGAATTGTGTCCATTCAATGAACACATAATGACGACACTACTATGTCCGATCTAAAGCCAGAAATACGTATCTGTATATATAAAAATGAATGTCGGTCTATATGTACGAGATCGATGTACTCCGACACCGTTTGACCCAGTGCATCAACTTCTATAATTCTGTACCTTACTTCCCCTTACGCCATATAAGGCATGAAGGGAGCGGGAGGTTCACTATTTTCAGTTAAGTGAGCACTAGTAACTTTGTTTATATATTTTTTTTTACTTTCAGCCAAAAGGAATATCACAGTTAACTGTTAATATATATAAGCATAGCAGTGTAAGCAATAAATATACTACACATATTTTACCGAACTAAAACGTTGGCTACAGCGATAAAATTTATTTTTTTATTTTTATTATTGGAAATACGTCATTTACAAGCGCTTAATTTACCATGAAAAGCCATGGCAAAAATCACTCAAAGTTTTAAATGTAATCAACTTTACCAAAATCCAAAAGCTAGGCAGAACTCATCACCCATATTTTCTCCGCCTATCAAAGCCGTTCAAATGTGTAAAATGCACAATTTTTATTTACAATACATAGTGTTAGTTTTGCAGACTTTAATAGTGAATACACTATTCCCTTATGGAAATTTATTGTATGATTAGTATTCCCATACCGGCATGAAGAATTCAAAATGTGCATGTTACGACGGCAAACAACCTACTACGATCAAGGACATACTGAGATGAAAAAAAAAAAAAAAATACTGATATTAAATGTCAGTGACTATTTGCTTAGAGTTATGTAAAAAATAACTAACTTCGAATATTTTCAAAACTGCCGAAAAACTATTAATAACAATTTTCAAAAGTTTGTAATAATACAAAAATAAGGTATTTTTAAGTTTGTATAAAGTTTAGTAAACAGCCCCTGACATCTAATTACAGTGTAATTATTTCATTGGGGTTATCACTGTCATAACTTGAAGATTTTGAATTGGACAAGCCACTGTGGGAATACAATGTATGCATGAAGTTTTTTATACAAGGGTAACATAGACAATAGAAAAATCTACATACTTAGTACTATTTTGTAGAAATGTAAAATTATTAATATTCAGTAAATGAACGCCTTTAGCCAAGTTTTAAGACGTTGTGGTTTAATAATAACTTCACAAACGTCAATTGAATTAATTATGCTTTCACAAGTAAAAAAAAAAAAAAAAAAAAAAAAAAGAGAAAAAGATAAATTTGTTTCGTAACATGTTTTTGCTAACTTTACAAGAAAAAAATTTTTTTACCAGAGTTACTCATTCGTCAAGCATAATCTCTTCCATCGGGATAAAACTAACGAAATTTCAGCATCATCAGATATTGTACCCCAGAAGTATACCACTCGGGCAAAATATTTGCTGGGAAAGTTTACAGATACTACTTCCTTAGGATTACTCTTTTTAAAATTTTGCATATTGGTATAAAGGAATATACAGATTCAAATTAGCCTATTGGCGTTGACTTTTGTATTACGCCATCTTAAATATAATTATGTCGTACTACAGTTCAACCAAACTTGATAAAATGATGCTCGCTCGAGACTACGTCAGACGAAATCGAATTTTCTTGGCAAATAGCTGTCTTACATTTGCATCCTCTTACATGGCCAACAGAGAATAATGCTCTTACTACAACTTCTTGAGCAAATATTTTTGTACAGGCGATGGGAACAGGGATGAGAAGCGAGGCGGCGTTTGGCTTTTTACTTGTTATTCGTTTAACCCCACAACCTTTCCACTTCTTCACGAGCGCCTCCCCTGCTTGCCGATGTACACGCAACCCGCGCAGCTGTGTAGTTCACAGGTGCTGCATCACCACGTTGCGCAGGCGTTCGGAGCGAGGTTTCCATCAAATCTAGAGATTTATTTCTTGTTTTTTCCTGAACTGTGTTTACATATGCAACACCCAATAACAACACGTAAATTTCTTCTTTCTAGTAATCAAGACTGCTAACTCATAATTTAAAGCCTTCATATCGAAACAGGTAGCCGAAAATTATTAATTTAACGGGGCAAAGTAACTGTGGGAAAAGTTTCTAATATTTTTTTGGCATGGAGTATGAATAACTAAACTTGTGGTTTCATAATCTTTCCATTTGACTACGATGGACGCAGTAATAAATGGTGGTGTTTTATATTTTAGCAAGGGAAATTTCGTACTGAATCACGTAAATAGTTAATGATTCTAAAATATTGGTCACTTGTTTCGGCAATTATTGCAGTTGGATGGATTTTAGAGAATCAATCCACTGTTACTGATATATTCAAGGTTACGGTGTGTATCTAAACTCTCTACAAGCAGCTTTTATTGGCTTTTTTTAAGACTAATTTCGGACCTTCTTCTATTTGGCATTACAATCTCAACAATAATTACTTTGTGGTTGTGGATTCGTTCCTTTCTACTTAACTTAGTTCAGTTAATGACCGTAGACGTGTAAAAAGTACCAAAACCCCAACGCAATTATAGCAATGAGTTCTACGCATGCACGCGTTTAAAAAAGTAAACAAAAAATTGTAAAATTGTTCTCCGTCGCAGAAAATCTCCGTTAGTCGCAACGTAGTTCTGCTAACGACAGCTGCTTTCTCCTGATTGGCTAGAGCTCATCGGGACGCAAAGAACCTCACCGTAATTTTGTGTAACCACTTTAGTTTTGGTTGCTGGCAAAACCAAACCACATGGCTACGCTACCAGTCAGCGACCAGACTTCCTAGCATGTTACACTAGTTTTTTTTTTTTTTCGACGACGAAAGATACGTGTGCTGTTTTCACGGTCACGCCCAACTGCAAGCGAATGTTGGTGAATGAATACAAAATATGCATCAATACCTGCTGTCTACAACAAACACGTAACATGGAAACCATTAAAGATAGAAAATAACTCTAGTCGGCAAATCAAGGAAGACAAACACACACGCAAGTAACGAAGGAAGGTGTGTGGGAACAGCGACAAAACTGGATGAGATCAACGACGATAAAACAAACGAACGGGGAGACTGGAATGTATACACACAAACAACACTACGATAACACATACAAACAACACACGCAGAAACATTCGTTCACAATGACTTATGTCTTTGACAATGGTCTTGTTCGTCATACCTCCCTTCCCCTCCACCTAAGCAGAAATCGTTCAAAGATTACAATACAGAAAGCAATGCAATTCAAGGCACAGCATACATATCTGAGAGAGTAAGAGAGTTTGGTCAGCGTTAAGCAACTACGTCTTAACGACATAAGTAGTTTACAAAAGCTCACGAGGTAAATAGGGTAGGTTTCCTCAGTCACATGATCAGGTTTTGTTGATCTCCACGATCTTCATGAATGCCTGCAACGCTGTTCAGGGTTTCAAGATGACGGAAATTAGAAAAATACATATTTTGTACATGTTCAATATTTTGCTACATGCGATGTTATCAGTACATTCTTTACGTGTAATGTAATTCATACTGCACATAATATTCGTGTCGTGCTTGTTTAAACGATATTCCGAAACCAGTGAATTCGGTTTCACTTCCTTTAGGTTTTGGTTATGTCTACTGTTTACATTTTTTCCCCACCAAATGTCAACTTTCGTCTGCTAACAACAGCTGACAGATGGTTCGGAATAAAGTGAGGACTATTGTAGCCCTAGTAACTTTTTCCTTTCAATTAATTTATAGTTTCCTTCCCCTCCCTTTCATACCATATTTATCATAAGGGGAAGCAAGATACAGAAGTACAGAAGTTGATCCACTGCAGCGCCATCTGGTGGCGAGTTACAGTAAAATGGATTGTAAAAAAAAGTCGCCATGAAAAAGTACATACATATGTCAAGTTTCATGCTGATCGGTCAAACGGTGTCGGACTCGGAGTATATCGATCTCATACACATAGACCGACATACAGACACATCTCCTTGGCGTCAGATCGGACAATGGATACAATTCTCTCCAGAGAAATAAACTTACGTAAAAATTACTGTAGCTTATTTCTGGAGGGATACTCTTCTTTTACCACGGAAGAACTGTATCTATTTGTTTGTATGTTGGTCACAGAAACATTACAGACGACCTCCGAGACGTAACTATCGTAAATATTAACGTTAAGATCACAATAAATAAATTAATTTAATTATTATTATTATAGACAAGGTGATCATAAAAAGTGCTGACTTTATCGTGAACCACCTATATTATGCTAGAGAGCAAAGCAAGTGAGGAATTGATCGAGAAGCTATCAGGTGAACATTTGGGCACGGGCGAACTTTACTCGGGTTACGTTTGCTACAACGGTCGCTGAAATTGAATCTTAGGCAACCTACCCTCATGAGCATTTGCAAATGCCTATGGGGTAACAGCAGGCAATGACGTAATGCAACGGTGGAAAAAACGCGAGCACCCGAGAAAATTAGCCGGCTAGGCCACGCCCATCAAGTTTATCACATGCAAAACTGAACAGTCTGAAACTTCCATCCCATTAAGGGCTCAGTAAACAGCAATTTTATTATTTTTATTTTTATATTTGTACCACATATTTTTTAACATCAACTGTGACTAAATTTTACTCTGATTAAATTCTTTTGTCTATCATAGTTTTTGCATAATGGCTTGTAAAAGTCAAAGTTTGCATGCCAAAATTTAAAAACGACACTAAAACCAACTGAATTACCGAAATGAAATAACTCACACTGGATAACGAAGTTGTGGGCAATACGGTCTCCCATACAAAAAAAATGTATAAAAACGCTGAAAACTAGATAAAAATTTAAAAAAATTTACGATTATTTAAAAAACATGTCATTTTGTGGTTTTATATAGCAGACCTTGCACTGAGAAAAATTATCACTCAGATATTCACACAACTGAACTATAATCTGTTTGTATGGTAGCAACAACAAGATTTTAGTAACATTAACAGATTGTTCTGTACTTTATTACAATATTTATCGTTTGAGGAACAATCCAAATCTTGTAGCACGTTTTTCTGTTGAAGGAACTATCTTCTCTGTAGTAAGAACATAATGGTTTGCTGATGCAAATGTATAAATGGTTAGAAATACTGTCTCGAAGTATTGTAACAATTACTAAACATGTGCAAAATTAACAAAGTTTTTCATTAGCAGCATCAATCACTTTTCGTTACAATTACAATAACTTGGCTCTAGGAACTATAATGTTCTGTTAAAAGTTTATAAACGAGCAGGGTAAATATATCGATACTATTTTGTGCCCGTAACACATTAATATCTCCATTTACCATATATAGGTAGTAACTGTAACCAACCAGATAGTTGTCACTATGTTAACAATAATGGATGGTTTGGTTGGAGGAACCAATATCTGGTTCTTATAACAATATATTTTTCTCAGTGGGTGGTCTACAACGTGTTATTCACTGTGAGTTATTTCAGTTTGGTAAGTCAGTTGGTTTTGGGGTCGTTCTTAAAACCTTGACACGAAAATTGTGACTTTGGCCAGCCATTATGCAAAACTATGATAGACAAAACATTTTCACAAGAGCAAAACATTACAATTTATGTCTGAAAATGAGGAAAAATATCCGCTAGAAATATAAAAATAATAAAAAAAAAAAAGAAAACTGACGTTTACTTTGCCCTTAAATGTTAGAACTGGTGGCGAAAGTCGAAAGTGTCAAAAAGCTACAAGTATAGTATCGACAAGCAAACTTCCTGCGGCGCTATTTGAGTGACCACGTGCACGGAATATTTCATGAGGAAACTTCACCGCGGCAGTTAGGAGACGCGCCACTTGCCGTGCATCACGTAGCAAGAAGTAGTGCTGGCGTACTTCACTCTAGAGGAGCAATACATCTCCAGTGTATTGAGCAGTGAACATAAGGTCGGTTGAGTGGTTTGCCGGCTACTGGCATCTAACACTTACCGTCTTCTACTTTCACCTTTAGGGACTCCTATCCACATTTCAGGACTAGCACTGAGGTGCGCTTAGAACATGCCCTCCCACGTCCACTTGAGAGGGGAGTTCAACCCACCATTTTAATTGTTTAGTAATTTTTATATTTGTACGATATACGATTTGTTTTGTAGACATATGTTGTGACTTAATTTTTTACTGTAATAATATTTTCTTATATTCCATAGTTTCTGTATTATGGCATATCAAAGTTCAAATTTGCATAAAACGGTTTTATGTAAAAAAGGAAAGTCAACCGACTTACAGAAATGAATAATTTCACACTGACCACGATATTCATAAAACAGCACTTAATTTTTGTAAAAAAAATATAAATTAAAAATAATAAATTACATAAGTGACTTCCTCAAATTTTTTAAAAAGTACAAAAAAATTCTATGCATTTTTATTAATACATGTCTTAGTGTAGCCAGTGATCCTGTTATTCAGTGTGAATTATTTCATTTATATAAGTAAGTAGGTTTATCTTTATGACATAAAACTTTTTCGTGCACATTTGGACTTGCCTCCACCAAGGCGATACATGCTCAATTCCCGGCAAGGTTGGACGGACACTGACTTTTCGCATATTGTTTACGCGGTTAACAATGCCGTTGGTTGAGAGTTTTCTCGGAGCACTTCTGCCTCCTTCACGTTCCTTCGCTTCTACATCGTAGGGACTATTATCATGTCACGTCACGCCCAGTCAGAAGTCTGCTCTCGGGGCGTACTAACCTGCCAAGCAATATTTATTTAGCTCACAGAAAAGTCCTACATTTTATCGGATCAAACCAATGAAGTTGAACATATTTTTTTACAGATGAAGAAAATGTACTATTCACGTCGGCACGTGTTAGATTTTTCATTTAGATGCAGATGTATTTTTTAAAAAATAACGAGTTCGCATCAATTTTGTGAGAATCTCCTGATAGAGAACTAAGTCGCAGCACGACACAATGGCAAAAAAAAAAATTGCAATAATAATATAATATAAGAGATTAACCGATTTGAATTTTGTGTTGTGGAAATCAACGAGTGCGTCCAGGTCCTGAGAGCGCGCGGGCAACAGGTCGGCTCTTCTTTGCTCTCCATTTACCTTGTAACATCTAAACGCAAGGCACTCTAATGGTGTCAGTCTTAAGGCGGCCGCCTACCCCACGCTTCAAATGCGTTGCAGTGTGTTCGTAAACAGGTTTTTTTTTTCTACGAAAATATTCCACGTGTGCCCATTGTGCCAACGTACGAAAAGAAGACAAACTTTAGACAAAGTTTGAACCTCATTGTTAAGACGCCACGCTCATTGAAAACATTGTTTCTAAGCCCTCCAACACGGCTAAAAACTGCCCTTTCAGACTTCCGTACTTTAAAATGTACTAACCGGATGTGTGTGAAACTCAGGTTGCAGCCTGCACATGAACTTAGTTGTAGACTTTCCACCAATAATATTATATGGTCACCGCTTAGTGTCCCATAGTAAAAACCGTTCGGCGGGAAGCCTGCACGCTAGTTCAGCGCTTGGCTCGTTGAGGCGACGCGGCATTTGATGCGCGCTTCAAGGTCGACCTTATGTCTCCGTCGCTTTGAGCCTCTCGCGCGGGTATGCGGCGCCCTTAAGGGGGATTGATCCCTGTCACATCGGTTTTACGGTTTTACTTATAAATCAGGGAATAGATACATTGTTTCACTTTTTTCACCCTGACAAGGCATAGTTTATTGTTTCATTCACTTTTTGGAATTCATATGGCATTGTTTCGGTTAATGTTGCGGCCTCTGTAGTCGCTCCCGTAAATTAAGCAATTTTTTCCTTTTCAGCTGTTTTCCGTTGCAAAATAATGAATATATTATGGTTCCAGCAATTACAGAAAATCTATTAAGTTTGTATCTATGCCTTGTCGTTACAAAAATTTTGATATGTCGACTGGAACAGAAGTTATCGAGAAGAAAGAGATAAATCCAAGGTGGTAGAGATCAATACCCCTTAAAGTGAAGATCACTCCTCTTTGGACACCGTCAGCCCCACTGTTAATTCACAGGCGTTCAGTTATCAATAGACATGCAAAATTCGCGTTGTTATTTAGGAAACCGACTGAGGTGGAGCAACGGTAACACGGCGGACTCGCATTCGGTTTTCCTTGATTTCCCGAAATCGCTCCAGGCGAATGCTCGGACGGTTCCTTACAAAGGCCATGGCCGACTCCTCTCCCAGCTCCTGTCATTGTACCAAGTTGTATGTCACCGTCTCCAATGACCTCGCTGTCGACGCGACGTAAAGCCCACTTACCTTCCCTTACCTTTTTTGGGAACAGACTAGACTTGACTGACCTGTAGAGCCTTGAACACAATCTGAGATGTCACTGGCCATCGACCTTTATGTGATGTCATTTGCGTATCTGACTGTTTAACATGCTGCCATTGGTCACTTTACAACGGAAGTTTTAATTACACGTCAAAACGTTTCTCGCTGCAAGCCACGTAATTGTATGCTAATTAGAGACGCTCGCCTGAGCGAACACTGTTAGAAGTCTAGTTTGCTGTCAGAAAATAGTGCGAAGCTTGCAAGTGTTGTGCCATTCATCATTTTATTTCTAGGCAGTCAACGAATAGAATTTTAGAATAATTCCGTTTATTTACATATTCGAGATTAACCGACAACCGACAACACGAGACACTAACAGATAGCGGGCCGCGGTTGGCACAGTAGCTGAAGCACCGGCCTCCCACCAAGGCGATCCTGATTCGATACCCGTCGGGGTCGGTCCCCGGATTTTCGCATTTGGGAATCGTGCCGTTCTTGGGGAGCTCCCGTTTCTTCCCACCCCTTAGTTCCGACGCTGCTCCAAACAGAACCATTCACCCCTCACCTCTCACCACGTATTCGGCATCACTGCCGCTAGTGTGACAGGATCGCCCTCCTGTACCAGATCTCGAAGGCTTGACAGGAGACAGCTTACAGATCTTTATACGGCGAGAGACGTCACTCCCCCGGTCAGTCCCTCGCGGCCAGGGCACACCATAGCCGCGCAGCTTATAATATATGGGAGGGTAGTTGAATACCACTGGTAGAAGGAGATAAACGCTCCTTCCAATCCAATGGCGGTGGCAGGTAGTAAAAACCCACTCATCTTGCAACGTGAACACCCACAAGTTAACTGCGTCACACCTCACCAGCACTTAAGAGGGCATGGTACATAATTCAACGCTACAAGCATTAACCTATAGCTGTAGGTTTCTTGAAGCCAATTTGCGAAAATTAAACAACAGCAATCCTAGACAATAGTTTCAGCCAACGTTTTAAACTAAATTGTTTCCAGTGTTACGAACTTCTGAGGCACAATCTCTGACGCCGGAACCTCGTGCATTTAACTGCGGTGCAAGAGATCACGCGTAACGAATGAGTAATTCTGGGTAAATATTTACTCATAAAGTTGGCAAATACCATTATCTAGGATTGTCATTGAGTATTTTATCCATATGGCTTCGAAAAAAGCGTAGAAATCAACTGATGTTTTCGGCGTATATTTATCTACCACACACTCTTAAGGGCGGTGCCTACCTTGAAGCCACGGCGGGAGCAAGCATAGGGTTTTACAGGTTAAACGATTTTCCACCTGGCTCAGTAACGGTTAAAGATACATGTATGCCACTACTGACTTTTTTGTTCGTCTCGGTGCCGCGTACATTGCTATGGACCGCGTAGGCAGTTTTTTTTTCAATACCCTGAAAATTGTGGGCAAAAAATCATTTTAACACACAAAAAACACGCGAAAATGGCTATCCATAATTAATTTTCTGCAATTTTATTTGCGTAGCAATATTCTCCTTTTCTCGACGCAGTAAAATGGTTTTTGTCCGGAAGCAATATCACAAAAGGTGACCGAGTGTCATTGAAAATAATTTAACATGTAAAACCCTATTCTATTTGCCAGGGCTCGTAGGTAGGCAGCGCCCTTAAGACCTAGATGTTGAGTGCCAACTGAAATCTCTTCACTTCACCAACAGGTAGTTCCTCTACGCCTCAACTACCGCCAACTGACAACACCACATACAGCAACCACCGGTTGTGCGAGTAGATTTAGGAAATTTACCTGTTCGCTGCAGTCAATCGTTTCGAACGTATCATATCAGTGACGGTGTTGACATATTTTCAGAATACTTGTAGACCTTATGGTTCCGTTACTGCTGACGAACAACTGTTGGACAGTCAGTGATCTCAGTACTCACCAGCAGAAACGGAACACTGCCAAAAGGTTGTTGTAGCGTATTAAGAGTGTTCTGTGTTACAATAAACTGCTAAACGTATTTTCAATATGTTTAACTATTAAAAGAACCCATACTTTGAATTACGCTTCTGTGTTTCGAAATATACTGCTCGACTATTTTAGAAACATGAATTTCAGGAGCACTAAAATTGCTATGAACGGCTTTTTAGATGTTTAAAAATACCAACCAAATTGGAAAAATAGAAATACGGACGGTTGAGTGTTTTTCCGCGATACTTTATACTAACAAAATTATGGTGACACTCCCTTCAAGTACCATAGTCAAAAATACTACAACGAAAACAATGTACGTCAGTTTATTTACCCGTGAATTGAAGGCATTATTATTATCTACGCCCATAGCAGTGTCGCCCATATCGCTACCGTTTTCATTACCTTCTACGGGTATCAACGCATTAGGCGAACACTTCTATTTAAACGTCTCTTTAACAGTCGCCATAGAACAAAGAGGATTATAGAACGGAAACTCTCATTTTGGACTGTTGGGTACTGTTGGCAGCGCCCGCTACCAAACGGGTACCAAATAACTACACATAAACGAGGGTATTTAGATTCATTTATGGCCACATACAAATATTACAGTTGCCACTTCGATTAGTTCGTCCCGAGTGTTTAACACAATCTTTTCTATAATCGATCAATTGAATGTAATTTTAATCGTCTGTGTTTATCAGACAAATAATATTTTCTTTTAGAAAATCCTGAAAACAGCTGCTAACGTAGTCATACCGAACATGAAAATATTCAATTATATCTTAAATATATTAACTCTGTGTTTAGACTATTATCAACTATTTTAGGGAGGACGTAGCTCACAAATTTTTCATTGTAATACGTTACACAAACGGACAAAAATTTCTTTTTCGATAATTGCGGTATTTTTGTGTTGGGAACGAAGTTTTGTATAACATTAGCCGAATAATGATACACAGAGAAAAGTCACTGGAATTAATCCTTTCCAATCAAGCATTGGCCAGTCGTCTGTCTTAAATAAGAATTAATGTGATTGTTTCCATTCTTTAACCCAAAAGCTGGTATACAGCAAACTATATGATTACGAGGCATTTGTCTAACTAAACACGCAAATTTAAACAAACTATTTGAAGATACGTGTACCCACTTGGCAATAACAACTTCGCGAAAACATTCGAATTCTCTTACATTACTACCTCAAAACCATTACATGACGTAATCTATAATCTGCTAGACGAAAAATGGCGGTCGACTACATTAAAATTGTTTCAAAGTTATCAGGATACTTGGTGCCGGTGCTGCCTTATACCAGCGGGTGCCGAAGCTAGCAGTTCTCAAGTTCGTCTGTTTCAGTTTCCCATGTCAGCCGTACAGTATTCATCTCCCCGGAAAGAAATACAGCCTCGGAATTTTGAAGCGGTACACGAAATAACCCAATGGTTCTATCTGTGAAAAAAGAAAAAGTTATTCGTCTTAAGCGTGTGCGGTATTTCAGGCGTGTATGAAAAGTAACCTGCTGGATTAACGTAGGTTGCTCAGTGACGTTAACAGGTTTTCTCTGTCACCATGTCATGACTAAACGCCTGCAATAAATTCAGGGTTAATAAGGGTATTTTGTTTATATTTCATATAATATTCGTTTTCATGCCTCTGTCTTCGATAATTTGAACACTGTGTAAACAGTTCCACTGCATGGTTGTTTATGGTTATGCCTACTGCTTGCGTATTTTTTGCACCATTTGGCGAATTTCTTCTGTTTTCAGGAGCTGCCCTCGAGCAGGGTCGTCAGAAGTAGATCGAGAAACAGCTCTCGTGACTTATCGGACACATGAAAACTTAACTCGGAGCTGTTGTTTAAACGCCTCCAGCTGAAATGTTGCCCTACCCAGGTTAACCTCGTGACTTATTATAACGACTTATTGTAGATGGTTAAATCGGCGTGATCAAGGGACTATGAGAAACCAGGTCCGCGTGACGCTTCGTTAAGAGGATACGGTACATAAATGAACAATAAAAACGTCATTATTAAGCTATGTAAGTTTTAAGACGTCAATAAAGATACCTTAAAAGCACAGAACTTCTAGACATCTTGAATGTTTTGTCAAACTGCCGCAACACTTTAGCGCAGAAATTTTGGCGTCCCAAACAGTTCATCATAAATTCATCACTTCAACAAAATTTTTGCTTGTAAAGTTGGCGAAACATGTTCACTAGGTAGTTTGGTAGTTTTCTATACTGACTTTCAAGCATTTGCTGGCTTTAAATTAACACTTTGATTTTAAGTGCCACGCCATCTTAAAGAACTGATGAAGAATGGGTTGTCTGCCAATAAGTAAACATCGCAAGAGGAGGGTACCCAACGACTAATCCCACACCATGATTAGACTGTCTTTAGAGTTCTTAGACAAGGTTAATGGACTTAACGTCTCGTCGAGGTCATGAGATACGGCGGTACACAGCTTTATTCAATGAAAGGAAATGAGAAAGCAGACGACCATGGGTTATCGCAGCATTCGGTCAGAGCGATTTCGGGTAACCATGTGAGTCTTAAGGTTGCAAGTAAACAGGGAGAACCTTTTTGACAGCAAGGGGTGACTTTACGCTACTTAAAATATTTATTTTGGAGAGATTTAGGGACAAATTTAAAATTTTAAATGGATCAATTACATGCATGGCATTTAGTTCTCAAAAAGAGTTAGTTCTATTTCAAATTGCCTAAAATAAAACCCTTTGAGAGTCACAAATTAACACCGGTTTACGGTGTACCGAACTGTGAAGTATGGACTGAAACGAAGCCCTACGAAGGAGAAATAACGAAATGCGAAGGGTTGGGGAAACGGTAGCCAAGTTTCCAACGAGCATAAAAATAAGGGGGTCGACAGCGACGTGAATCGAAACAGGATCGTCATGGAGGTAGGCGAGCGTCCTAACCACCCCACAAACTTCACTTGTATGCTGATGCTTCAAGCCGTTGGGTAGGATATGGGTGTTAAAACTTCCACGGTTTTATAGGTTCCGCAATAGAAGCACGCTGACGCAGCGTCAACTTTTACGAGCCAATTTGCTCGATGGATACTCCGAGGTGTCGACGGTGGAGTTCTTCCTCTTGGCAGTCGTCGTTTTCTAGCCACTTACAAAACACGTTCAAGTAAACTACACTGACAGAAAACTACTGTTGTAGTTACCACATTCCCTCATATGATAGGGACACCACACCTGATTGGTGTGGATATTATTTGGATTGTTCCTAAAACAATTTATCCTGTAGAAGTAACAATATGTTCTGTAAAAAGGTGCACCCTTTGCTCCAGGACAATTTTTCCCATTTTAATATAAGTATGGTAACAACACATTTTCACTTGGCGTAGAAAGGCCGATCCCGACCAAAGCTTCTGCCTGGGCTACTGAAGCACCCGATGCATACTTAACTACATAACGATGCATTTTCTGAACGAGAAGAGTAAGGTCGCATAGCAACATTGCGCCTTACATTATGAGTCAGTGATAAAACGCAGTGACTAGCAAAAAAAAAAAACATCCAAGGAGACTTGCGGATACCAGGACTTCCAGACCATCCATCAACAATATTCATCGTTACTGAGGGAATCCCCTTTTCCCACAAAAATATAAAAAAGGAAGAAAAATACACAAAAAATTAAAAGGTCTCTAGTCCCGAAAATAAAATAAATTTAAAAAATCCTATTGAAATCAATACAATCCTGCACAAACCAGCCTGTCATTTGTTTGGAATGGTGGATCTTGGCACCATGCAGGAATGAACTCCATGTAAATTTTAAAAAAGTGCACTCGTCCATGAAATATACTATACAAGGCATATTAACAAATTACCCGAAATTCTGTACGCCTTCGTGAAAAAAAAATTGTGGCAACTTTGAAATATCCTGTTAGTATCGACCCTGCTAGTATTTTTGTGCTTTCCAATAACACATTTTGTTGTCACCACTACAAAAAATTGCATACACAAGAGTAAAATGATAGCTACTACCAATTTATTTGGCAAGGGACATTTCTACAAGACATTTCTTTCAGCGGAGCTAGTAACTAACAGTGTGGTGTGGCAGTTCTTACCTACTACTGTCAGGGAGCGTCCACGTCTCGCCAGAGGCCGGAGCGCATGGGACGATCGCGGACGACGAAGACAGGCTCATCGGGAAGAACGTGCAGGCCCTGGGTGGGCTCCGAGAAGACAGACTCGACGATACGCGGTATCTCCGGTGAGGAGGGGCTCGATTCGTCCGACGGGTTGGACAGCCCCGACTCGCGGATGGGAGAGAGCGCGGGCGTCCTGGGGCGTCCGCTCTTCTTGCGGTGCGGCGCCTGAACCAGCGCCAACGTCTCCCGCAGCTCCTTCAGCTCGGCGACGCTGCGGAGTCGTCGGCGCGTGGGCGGCGCGAGCACGGGCAGTGACGTCGCCCTGCAGGCCTCCCGGGCCCGCTCGTCGTCGTCGTCGTCCTCGTCGGGCGGCAGGTGGTCGCCTTGTAGCCCCGCGTCGGGGACGACGACGGCGACCACCTGGTCGTGGGCCTCGTCGACGGGGCGCACCTGGTTGCGGCTGGAAGACTGCGGAGGGAAGACGCAACGCCGCGAGCAGGAGAAGAACCTCTTGAGAGCCGCCCTCCTGCCACGCTCGCGCTGCCGCTGGTGGATGACCTTCTTGACGAGGTCCAGGTCACGGTCACCGTCGTCGGCTGGCGTGGCAACGTCGAGGGCCGGCTTGGAGCGGTCGCGGTGTCGGCCGCGGCAGCACCGCGAAGTCGATGAGGGTTGCGGCGACGTGACGCCGCCCTCCGCGTGGCTGATGAGCGGAGGACAGCAAGCGCACGTGGACGGGCCGTCCTCACTGCGGCGACACCTGGACGGCTCGCGGGCCGAGTCGGCGGCCCGCTGACGATACCTGCCGTTGTGTGTAACACCAGCTACTGATACCAGCTATTATACGTGGGGTAGGGAGATTCAGAGGATCCAAGCCATTTATAAGAATTGCCACGTTATCCTTGTCAAGCAATTTTTGTTCGATGATGGACTGATTGAATAGATTTTGGCCAGTACTTAAAATCTAGGACTTAAGCACTGGTGAGTGGGGGCATGATATGAGTATGTACCAGTGTCGATGTTAAGGGGCTGGGGAAATGGGAGATCCCCAAGAATACTCGCTGACCAGCGGGATCATCTGGCAATATTCCCTCACGCGAAAATTCGGGAATCGCCCCCGCCGGGTGTCAAACCCGGATCGCCATGGTAGGAGGCGAGTACTCTAGCCACAGCGGCTCCTTTTCCCCCCATGAATATCCACATTTGGACTCTCAGCCGTTTCCTTCTTGCAGCATTTCATTACACGCAAAAGAAGTAAAAATATCGTATTTGGCAAACACCCTATTGCAGAGCATCACACTCCGATTGCTAACTATCTTAATGGGAGTCCTTAGGCGCCTGCCACTACACGAAAAATGACATAAAATGAAGACCTGCAGCGGAGAAGCGGCGAGAAACCCACCGGCCAACGGAAACGTCCGCCACGTTTCTAACACACGAACAATCCGGGGACCGACCCCGCCAGGAATCAAATCCGAATTACTATGGCGGTAATCGGGGGCTCTAGTCGATGATGATACCACAACTACGGGTCCTGACGCAAAGGAAGGACTGTGCTGAAATAAAAACAAACCTAGCGAAGAACAAAAAAAAATACAGTTTGGCGGCGGTTGACGTTAAGTGGCTAGAGCGTTTACTTCACACTAAGGCAATCCGATTCCACACAAATTTTAATGGATGTAGTTTTTCGGATATACTTCACTGCGATGCACGTGTCTGTCAAAGAAGAGTATTTTTTTACAGACATCAGCATGGCAACAGTATGTCCAAAAAACTACATCCAGTCATGCACTTCCATTGCACAGCCTTTTCTACGATCAGAACACAAATTTTCGCGAGTGGCAATCGTGCTGGACGATGTTGTTGGTAGGAGGGTTACCTCGGGATCTTCTATTTCCCATGTTCCCTCATTCCAGCGCCTCTCCATACTTACCTCATGTCACCATTCATCCACGCTTTAAGGCCACGGGTCCCTATTTTATTGAGTTATAGTTTTTAAATCCTGAAAGGGAGCATATATTGTAAAACCGTTTCATAGGAATGTTGGAAATTGTTTGTATTATGAAGCCAATTTTTTTTAATATGAGTTTTATAATTTTGACTAGTTATTGACTTAAATAAATGTTAATTAAGTCGATGATTAGCCAAAATTATACACCCTTACGTTTTTTAAAATGACGCTATACTGTACAAACAATTTCCAACATGTCTATGTAACGGTTTTGCGATATCTGCTCCATTTGGGATTTAAAAAATAAAACTCGCAAAAACAGCATAAATAGGAATCCGTGGCCTTGAGACCTAGCTGTTAAGTTCTGACCAACCTCTCTTTACTTCATTAAAAAAAATGCAGTGTTTAGTGCCACGTGCTTACGTCATATGCAACCTGTTGCAGACAAATTTTAGCACCACTATATACCAGGAGTTGTTCGCCACAGCTCTGGATACAAATTATTAAAAAATATTTAATTACAATTGATTCAAACAAACTCTGTCTGTAGTTGGGGTATTAAATTTTTAAACATCCGTTTTTTTTTTTTTTTTTTTTTTTTTTTTTTTTTTTTTTTTTTTTTTTTTTTTTTTTTTTTTTTTTTTTTTTTTTTTTTTTTTTTTTTTTTTTTAAATATTTGCTAAGAGAGCACGGCGACTGTAAAATTGTAATCATTCCATTATCTGTGCGTTTCATTTTACTCGCCCATTCCCTTCACAGATTGCATTCTTCAAACAAATTAGTGTACTGTACTTGTGGTAATGTGTAATGGTACTACTGCTAATGTGTTTATATCTTTGGACATGGGGAGAAATGCGTGTGATGTATGTTATACACATCAAAAAAAAAAATTATTGCATCACTTCGCTTCCAAGATCGGTTGACCACTGACGCTGAATGGTTATATTACATCAGAAACACAGTTCCTTTGACTGTTCCTAGATGTCAGTAAACCTGCCCAAAGATGTAAACAACCATACATAGGGACCCTTGTTTTTTGCGAAAAGAATTTTGCCTCACTTTGTTTCTGTGCCTTACGTGCACATCTGCAGTTCTGCTTCGTGGTCAGTGATTGGATATTTTAACTGTCGCGAGCCTTGGGACTCTACCGGCAAATCACAGAAGTGTGGCGTTGCAGGAAAGTTTTTGTAATTGGCTCAGTCAAATGAGATACGGCTCTTTACACAGACACGGTACCAATAACCATGAATCAGAATTTCATATGTGCACGTAAGGCACTAAAACAAACTGAGGCAAAATTCTTTTCGTGAAAAAACAGGGTCTTAAATACATGAGCAGGGCCTATTAGACGGATGCCGTACGACAGCCGATCAGTTCCAGTCATTTCTAGGGCCCGGTAGTTTTCGCGAAAAGATTTTTGCAGCACTTTGTTTCAATGCCTTACGTGCTCACCTGCATCTCTGCTTTGTGGTCAGTGATTGGCTGCCTTAACATGCAACGTCTGGAGGTTAAACCCGCAAGTCACAGGCGTGTTGTGTCACAGTTAACAATGTACTGATTGGCACAGTCAAATGAATAACAACTCTACACAAAAGCACTTTGTCAATAATCATTAAGTTCAGCTGCAGGTGTGCACGTAAGACACTGAAACAAAGTGGGGCAAAAATCTTTTCGCGAAAACTACCGGGCCCTAGTCATTTCACCAGGTGATGCCATATTTTTTTTGATGTGTGTAAATAGACTGACTCTTGCTTGAAATTATTTTAAAAAAAGTTATAAAGATGGCTGCCAAGGTGCTAGAAATTACAGACGACAAGTGATGAACTCAATATAAAGACTAATATAAGGTCTGCAATCTAAGTTAGAATACTGGCCTCATCCAAATAACCTAACTAGAATTACTACAACCAAATACCCGAACTCAAATAATCTAACCCAAATAATATAACCTACATAACCTAACCAAAAAAACTATGTCTTAAGTTTTAATTTTTTGGGCTAGGTTATTTTGGAAAGGTTACTTAAGTTAGCTTAATGGGTTAAGGTTATTTGGGTTACGTTTTCTGTGTTAGATTTTTTTTTGAGTAGGTTATTGAATTAGGCTATTTGCATTACGCTATTTGAGTTCAGTTGTTTGACTCTGTTTATTTGGTTTGGGTTATTTACGGCGGGAATTTTTCTGATGAGTTTTTCAAGTTGAGTTTTTCAAGTTGGATTTTCGGGTTTGATTTTTTCGTGTTGAGTTTTTCGGGTTATGTTTTTTTCGGGTTACGTTTGGGTTAGATTTTTCAGTTTAGGTTTCTTCGAATTAGATTTTTTATTTTCGGTAAAGGTTTTATCGGTTGAGGTTTTTCAGTTGATGTTTTTTGGTATGAGGTTTAAGGTTGAGGTTTTCCTGTTTAATTTTTTTTTTTCGGGTTAGGGTTCACGGCTTGGTATTAGGGTACGTTATTAGAGTTAGGTTTCACCCGTAAGGTATTTTGGTTCAGGTTTCACGTTTGAGATTATCCATGTAAGGTTTTCCTGGCTACGCTTTTCGAGTTAAGTTATTCAAGTTACTATTTTCACGTTATGTTTTTCGGGTTAGGGTTTTGGTACTTAATTCAATTTTTTTTTTTTTTAGTTTCGTTTATTTTGGATTTTGTTTTAGGGTCAAGAGATTTTTTTTTTGTTTTTATCATGGAAGGTATTTATATTAGTTTTTTGGGTTATGTTATTCGGTTAGGCAATTTGAGTTATGTTATTTGGTTTATTTAATTGGATTGGATCATTTAGGTAACAATGATTGTGTTATGTAATTTCGGTTAGGCTATTTGGTTTAGTTTACTTGGTTTTGGTTTTCTGTGTTTGATTTTGTGTTAATTTCTTGTTTACGACTTTTTGGCCGATGTTTTCTAGGTATGTTTTTTGGTGAGGTTTTACTTTTTTGAGGTTTATTGGTTTATATTTTTGGGTGTGGTTTCATGACTTACGTATCTGGAGGTAGGCTTTTTTTATTAGGTTATTTCTTAAGGTATTTTCTGGGATTAAAATTTTTGGATAGATTTTCGGGTTAGATTATACGAGTTAAGTTTTTTTTTTTACGACTAGATTTTTACGGGTAAGATTTTCAGTCTAAGATTCTCAGGGTTTTTTGTTCCGGAATTTCAAGTATAGGCAGTTCGGGATAAAGGTAGCACTCAATAAACTCTGCTAAAGTTCTATTTTCAGCCAATTCGTATCTTTCCGCGCGTAACGGCTAACGGTGGGGAATGTCTAACCTGTCTGCACACTTCACTTGATGTTTGCGCGTGTAAGATAAATTGTACAGTCCGTAGAAATTTATACAGTTTGATAAAAACAAGTTTATTAATTACATTAAACACAATTATGTCGATTTCGGTTGATTCTGTTTCAGTATTGTTGTATTTAATAGAAAAATACACGGAAATGTATAACGTAATTTTGCTGTCGACCATACAAGCAGTAAGGGAAGTATCGGTACTGTTGAATTATATGCAGTAACAGTTAGTGATATTTTTTCAAAGGTTTTCTGGGTTATTTTTACACATTAGGTATTTAAGGTAATACTTACGGGGTAAGGTTTTTAGGGATTATCTGAAGGGTTAGAATTTTTCTGTTCATATTTTCTACTAAGGTTTTTCAGTTGAGGTACATTATGTTAATTTATTCGTTTTAGGTTTTTCGAAATATATTTTTTGGGTTTTTTTATTTTTTGGTGTCGGGTTTGGATTAGGTAGAACATGGAAGTATTTTCAATAGCTAAGTGATTATAGGTGGGATAATTTTTAACATGTATTTGGAAATAACTTACTAACCTATTTATTTGTAGTCAGTAAACACATTCAATTGGCTGTGTACTTCCGTTCCGGTTTCGCCGACATGCTAAATATTTTACAGTCATAGCTGTAAAGTGTCACATTATTGCTCCCCAAACATCACGACTAGTTCGTCTGTGAAACTCTACCGTGATCTTGAGTGTATTCGTAGTTGTGTCATGTAGTCTTGAAGTCTTGTATTTGTTACGTCTCAGATGAGTCATCCTGTCTTGTTTGTAACACTGTCTTCATGTCAGTTACTGCCACGGCTCTACTGCGGTGTCCTGAGTCTTCCCAGTTTTCTTTATGTTTTCATTTCGTTATTCGTATTTTGCCTAATACTAATATATTGTTAAATATTGCATCTGGAGAGTTCCTTGTTGGGATTGTTATGTTTAATTTTTTTTATTCGTGTTTAATACTATTACCTTATTAACTTTTGAGTCCGGAGAGTTCCTTTTGGAATTTTTGTGTTTAATAATATAATCTTACTAATTTTTGTAACCGGAGAGTTCCTTGTTGAACTTTTTATGTTTTGTACCGCAGGTCCACGAAAGTACATTACAAACTTTGCGAGATGACTCACCGTAATAAAATATGGCAAAGTTATGCAGCGAATTACATTGGACGACGCAAATCTTAAGGGAGGAATTCACGATTGAGAATTTACATTGAAAACCAACATTATTTAAAAGAACCAAAAGTATGGAAAAATAACTAATGAGTTTCCGGTGCAGTTATATAATAACACGATTAAAATCTGTAATAAAATTGTTTCGAATATTTTCCACCTTCAGTAGATCAAGTGGTTGGTCAAGCCATTTTTGGGGGGAGGAGGTGGGCGATGGAACTCTTTACCATAGGATGTTTTTTTTTCTATTAAGTGACACAGTTTGTAGAAGGAAGCACCAATGAACATAAAAGGTCGCCTTATCGCAACACCCTCAAGTAAACCGTAGGTAGCCAACACGCGATACACAGGAGGTTTGATAAACCCATTATATTAATGAAGGTAAAAGCCACTGGAAATAATTTTATTTACGAAACGTATCGTTTTAGCATTAAAACGCGTCCTGAAATACCGCTTACTGCACTTTAGTCCGATTTGCTTTAACAAATGTTGGTTTTCATTGACAATTTTCAACTGTATATACACCCTCCCCCAACCCAAAGAATTGCGCCAATCCAAACTGGCATATATAACTTTACCTCATTTTCAGAAGGAAACAGCTCGCAAAATCTGTTACATTGTTACATACTTTCACGAACATCCACAGTATACGTGTTGACTATAGCCAAACTCGGCATTTTTGTCTCACTCGTTAAGTTTTTCGGGACGACATAGCATTACAACGGCTTATGTCCGCAATATTCTGATAACCATTCATACTCATTGCAAGAATCTTTCTTCAAATCTCACATTTAACTTCCGTAAAACATTCTATAGCTTATTAAAAAATACCCTACTGTTGTTAGAGAACAGATTATGTTAAACTTATTTGAACTATGGCAAAGGTAAAAATTATTTCCGATTATTTTGTTTATCATTGTAAGAAATGTTACTTCACACCACAGGAAATATTATCAAAGTTTTTGTATTAAATATTTCGGGGTTGTGATGTTATTTATTCGTGATTAGTATATATTCGTGGTTGATATAGTTTTACCTGATACAAACATGGCTGAACACATGAACACGTTTAAGATTTGCCACAGATCACACTAAAGATATATGTACGTAATATTAAGTGTTTGGCGGAATAATCACATGAAGTAAATGAAATGTTTACTAATTTAAACGAACGAACTCGCCACATTTGTTAATTTATATTTCAGAACGTTGAGCGGAGAAATTTTCATTTCCTTCATAACGCATTAAAAAATTGGATGATGATAAAAAAAGTGTTTAATTTGTTTAAGAAACGCGTAAATTTCGTAGGTAACATTATTGCCATGTAAAATATGGGTTTCTTGTTAAAATGAATGACGAGCAAACATAAATATTGTGGACAGGTAATTAGCACAGTACATACAAGACAGCGAACTTGTAGCACATGAGTGTTTTAAAATGCACACATCCACGCGTATACCTATGTGTGTGTACGTGCGTATTAATATTTTAACCACAAACATCATTTGCACATACCTGACAAGGAAAAAATTGCTTTGCCAATAATATATATATATATATATATATATATATATATATATATATTATATATATATATATATCAAAATGTGAAAGAATACTGATTTCAAAAATAAAAAACCAAGTCATTAAAAAGTCCTTACTTTTCGTGGTTAGTAAACTTTATTTTAAATAATATGCCAAAATAAAGTATCGTTGTATACTAACGACGTGGTTGGCTTCGCAGCTAACCAAGAATATAAAATTAAATAGTAAAAAATTAAAGAGGGTGAAGTAATTTCAAGTAGGTACAAAGCGAAGAGAGAAAAATCACGATGGCAGTAAAAATTAAAGGCGTTAAATTCAGTCATGACGATACGTATAAAAATTAATATTGCAATTTAAAAAACTCGTAAAAGTAATTGCACAGTAGAAATGGCAGTGAAATTTCTATAAATGGCTGGAATCCTCCGAGTCCTGTCTATTCTCATTAAGAGGCAAAGAGAAGGAACCCGTAATGGCATACTACTACCTGCGTATGTACTCGTAGGTGGTGAGGCCGAGGAAGGCGATGTAGACGTGGAAGAGGCACAGGTGCAGGAGCAGGCCTGCGGCGATGGCGGACAGCGCGCCGACGACCCCCGTCACCGCGAGGAACGTGTTGCCGCGGAGGGGCGGGCCCCACGACGACTCGTTGACGCCGCCGCGCGGGTCGAAGGACAGCCACGCGGGGTCGACGTGGTAGGCGACCAGCTGCACTCCCGCCGTCGCGGCGACGAGCAGCGCGGCGGCCAGCGCCGACACGACGCACGCGGCGAAGGACACGTAGTTGCGACCGCCGATGCAGTGGTTCAGCCACTTGCAGTGGTGGTCGAAGCGCGCGACGCACTTGTTGCAGACGCCACAGTGCTTGGTGCGCGGGCCGGCGGTGAGGATGTTGCACAGGTGGCAGCGACCGTCCTCGATCACGTGCGCGTGCTTGGAGCGGTCGAACTCTGGGACTGTCTGCGGGGAGGGCAGGGCACGGAGGGCAGGGTCGGCGGGGTCAGTGAGCAGGGCGGCGATGTGCGAAGCGACGTGGGCGACCAGCAGAGCGGCGAGCACCCACTGCAAGGGTGACCGGAGGACTGGTCCCGCCCCGGGGAGCAGGACGAGGTAGGCGGCGGCAGAGAGTCCCGCCAGCAACACCCAGCCCGCCACCTGCTGAGGGTGTAGGGGCCTCTGGAGGCCGTGTGTTCGACGCCAGCGCCTCTGCTCGGGAGGTAGCTTGCTGGCCTGCAGGGAGCAGCACGGCGGGCCCGCCACGTCGTCCATGGAGCCGTGCCGCCCCCGCGACCACGCGGTCGAATGCCTCGGCACACGGCGACGCCCGAGCGGCGCGCGCCCCGTCTATCGATTGGGGCCGGCGCTGGAGCGACGACCCTCCTACCCCGGGGCCCGCGACGCGTCGCGCATTTCACGGCCTGCCCAGACGGAGGCGCCGAGACACGAGGCCACGTGAACCCTGCCTGCACGCTGAGGGGGGAGGAGGGGTGTTTGTTTCCCTAAACACTGGGTCCTCGGACATCTGCGCCACCTCGCCACGGCTGAGTTTTACAACGTAATCCTAACACGTAACACCCTACCTACCCTAAATTTAAACATATTACTAACTCAAACTGTAAACTAGACAAAGCAAAAACTGCCGTTAATTGGAGTGAGGTTGGCTACTGTGGTAAAGATAACCAAAAAATTAAATAGGTACACACACACATTATGTACTATATATATATATATATATATATATATATGTATGTATATATATAATATATATATATATATATTATATATATATATAACAGCCTTTTAATACACATTGTGTTTATTGGCCAGGCCTTTGTGGTATCCGTATTTGGTACATGATTATTACTTTCTAGCAATAGGCTAATATAAATTTTTATAAATTTTCGATCAACTTCACTCCGACTGATGTATGACTGTAGGATTTAAATACCACTGACTTCGAAATGCACGTACGCAAGCCAGCAATATTTTGAAAATATACTACGTTGCGTGTAACTTCAGTAGGTTTAGACAGTTCTGAGGAATTTTAACGTTTCAATTGTTTCACATGTCTGATGCAATCACAACCGACATTTTCAATTTTAATACGAATGTCAGATATCCATTGCACAGTAAAAGCTACACAGTAAATATTCTCTTTTTGTGTGACTAATATGTATCAGGAAGCGCCCTTTAGAAATGTCACATTTAAGAACTACAGTTATACTCAGCTAATGTATTATTACAAAATGTTACATAATTTTTACTCATATACTTCTTTGTGATAAAGTTTGAATGCGAATGTTTACTGGAAACCAATGAAAGATTTTCTTACAAAGTGGAATCATTATTAATATTGCAAATAATTAAATATCGTACAAGGAGGGTACACGGCGGCTAGGGTATCGCATCCGGGATGCAGCAAATCGTTCGGATAAAGAGAGCACTAAAATTTTAACCTTTGAAAAATATCACTAGCCGTTACTGCATATAATTCCACATTAACTATACAGGATGAGTCGGGAGGAAAGGTACATGCTTTGAGGGGTGATAGTACTGGTGATTCTGAACAAAATGTTTCTGATAAACATATGCCCTTTTATTAACCGTTTGAGAGAAACCGAATGAAAACAACAAGGAACGGGAAATGTGCAGGTGACGGTAAATCACGATACTGTTATCTTATGTTTTGTTTAATTGTGTACATTTCCTCACAAAACATGTTCAAACACTCCACCACCAACGTCAAAGCATTTTGCTGCTCTGATAGACAGCTGCTGTATTGCTGATCTGAGCTCATTAGAGTATGCTGACATGATGTTTGTCTACGGTTTCTCCGATGGGAGCAAAATGCATTGAAGTTGGTGGAGTGTTTGAACATGTTTTGTGAGGAAATGTACACAATTAAACCAAACATACGATAACAGTATCGTGATTTACCGTCACCTGCACATTTCCCGTTCCTTGTTGTTTTCATTCGGTTTCTCTCAAACGGTTAATAAAAGGGCATACGTTTATCAGAAACATTTTGTTCAGAATCACCAGTACTATCACCCCTCAAAGCATGTACCTTTCCTCCCGACTCATCGTGTAGTTTCCTTACTACTTGTATGGTTAGCAGCGAGTTTGTTTCAGTGTCTGATGTGTCCGTCCGCATTTTCTGCTTCATGACCAGTGATTGTATGTTTTAACTTTCAAGTGTCTCGAGGTTCTACCTGCAAATCAAAGACGTGTGGGGTTGCAGTAACATTATTGTGATTGGCACAGTAAAATTACAGACGTCACTTCACACAGACACTGCCAATAACCATTAAGCAGATTGCAGATATGAACGTAAGGCAATGAAACAAAATGTAACAAAATTCTTTTCGTGAAAGTCCGTGGCCCTAAGTATGGGACAGTTACCATACTTCCACCTTGTAAATATGCAATCTTTTACACTGGTTACAATATAAGTCTGGTAACTATAGTTTACATTCGACTCTTTTCTAAAAAAAAAAAGTTAAGGAGCGCTACCATGAATGTCTGGGAAACAATTCTACCATACCTACTTTCTTAGTGCTCCTATACACATGTGTGGCAAATCTACAATCTATTTTTCAGACTGTAGGTAACCTGCGTATCCCAAAAGATGATATGAAATGAGACCCTACGATGGAGTGGCGCCGGAATGAGAAGGGTGGGGGAAACGGGAGATCCCCGAGAAAACCCACCGGCCAGCGACATCGTCCGGCACTATTCCCCATGTGAAAATCCGAGAACCGACCCCGCAGGGGATCGGAGCCGCATCATCTTGGTGGAAAGCGACTGGTCTGACCACTCGGCCGCCGCAGCACCTATTTAGCAATATTTACTTTTAAGCCTAGAACTATGAATTATTCCCGTAAATAACGGAACAAAAAATTGATTTAGGTTTCTTCACGTCAACAGGTCATACATATGATATCGTTTAGCTCTCTCTCTCTCTCTCTCTCTCTCTCTCTCTCTCTCTCTCTCTCTCTCTCTCTCTCTCTCTCTCTCGGGAATCCGTACACCATGATGTCCGTTACTGCTGCGATAACTGAAGTTGTTCGCATAAGATTTTTTTTTGTCAGCTGTTCCTCGTCACAAAAAAAATCTGTTAAGCTTTTGGATATGCCTTGTGACAAAAATGTTAACATCGACTGAAACCAAACCTATCGAGATAAAGCGGATAAATACAAGTAGATATCATGATAAAAAAAATAACCTCTTATG
The DNA here is from genome assembly GCA_003012365.1 of Medauroidea extradentata. Taxonomy (NCBI): domain Eukaryota; kingdom Metazoa; phylum Arthropoda; class Insecta; order Phasmatodea; family Phasmatidae; genus Medauroidea; species Medauroidea extradentata. Next base: position 4,329 of record PNEQ01094363.1, on the reverse strand, counting down.
GCTCATGGTGGTCGATGCCAGCTTCCGTCTCAATCCTGATTAGCATAACTCGTCAACTTCAAGTAAGTTTTGGAAACTGCCCAAACCCCTCTGCCAGAAAATTAAGCCATCGCATGGTTCCAAAAAAAAAAAAAAAAGCTGTACTAGTAAAGTTTCAGTAGCGCTGTGAAAGTACATTTCTTGAACAAGCTCAGAACGATCACGATGAGAAAATTCGACAGTAAGGGTTAACTAGGAATATACGAAAGCAACTTAAACGACGCGTGTATATATAATGTTCTAGGAAGGGGGGGGGGCGGGAACAGACTTTCTGGAGCGGTAGTGAGGACAATATGAATATTTACGTGCAGTATATGTACTCAAGCTGAAATATATTTCTTCCTGTTTAAGACTGCCGGTACTTCCCGAAAAGCGGCCAGGCAGCAACTAACCGTACAAAAAAAAGTTCTCAAGATGATAAAATAAACCTCAGTGGTCCAATGGCCACAACGTCGACCAATAGACTATGATTTTAGGTCAATATACACAACGAGAAAAAAAACTGGTAGTAATATTGATTTTACTTTAAAGGACATGCATAATCAGAGCTACAGGCATTAGTTTAAATTTGGATGTTGATAGAACGTAGGTTGCAAAAAAAAAGTAAATCTAGACGCACTTTCCTGCCAAAAATACTGCACGATTAACGTACTTATGAAGAACAATCTGTGACGCCGAAATATCGTACATTTAATTGCGGCGGAACATATTACTGTTAACAAATTCACTGTGGGTTGGCAAATATCATTATCTAAGGTTGTTCCTTTGACATTTTTACATATTTTCTTCTAAAATTTCGTAGATTTTAATTAGTGTCTTAAGCGTTTATTTATCTACCATATACTCTTAAGGCCGCTGCCTATTTGCAGCTTTCGCGGAGCAGGGTTAGGGATTTACATATTAAATTACATTTTGTGGGTTTTGTGGCCCTGCAAGATATCACTTTCGGTCAAAAAACTATATTCTGAGTTCAGATAAAATGATATTGTCACACAAATAAAATTTTGTAGAAAAAATAGATGTTTTCGAGTGGCTTTTGAGAATGAAAATACTTATTTTCTCATAGCTTTCAAGGCATTGAAAAAACCATCCTAAAAGATACTGTTGCAGTATGGATCGCATCGAAATGAACTAAACAAAGTCACTGATGGAATATATGTAGCTACGACAGATGTCTGCATCCAAACGAATTTAATTTATCATGTGGATCCCTATTCTTGCTCAGGCTGGGGGGTCTGGTGTGAAAACTGAGAGAACCTGGTTCATTTTTTAGTACAGCTAACTGGTTAACTTCAGCGGCCGGACGAATAGAGTATATTTAGAACTCCGGGCAGAGTTAATCGGACAAACTGACATTTAAAGTCTTAACCGTACAAGTATTTACACGCATGCATTAACATGCACGTGCGTGCGTGTGTGTATATATATATATATATATATATATATATATATATATAAAGACGTGCGTGCGTGTGTGTGTATATATATAAACACATATACATATATAGAATGTATCAGTACAGCGGTTACAAACATTCAGGAGAGATAGAGTACACTCAGACGATGGGGAATCACATAGCAATGCATGGTTGGAAACGCTTTCCTGGCGCAGTAGTGACGACACAAACACAAGAAAGAAAGGACACGAAAAAGAGGAGAAAACACGTTTATTATTCTTAATGCAGCAAAAAACTAAGAAAACAGAACATAAACAGACATTGATCGTCATCACCAGCCAAAGACTTCCCAGCATTTTTGCTGTAGTTGACCAAAAAGCCAAACGCTGATTAAGATGAAGATATGAACGTATGGCTTATCACACCACACATGAGACAACAATACATACACACTGTATTGTAAAATATACAAATCACAACCCGGAGCAGTTAGCTGAAGTGCGTATATACACAAAATATGAGAGTAGCTCAAACCTTTTTCGAGTGTAATTTAATTTTGTGTATTATATGTGTGTGTGTGTGGTGTATGCCCATTATGTCCTTCCCTCATCGCTAAATTCTAGAAAGTAAAAAAGGTAGCAAAACGCGGTTTGTACGAAAGTGAAGCGTAACTCATGACCAGGGACGTGCAAAATTCGCGTTATTGTTTGGTGACTCACAATAATCCACTGTACTGTACATACAAATACGCAACCCTGTAATTACATTGGCCACTAGCCTCTGTATGATATTAACGTGTGTGAGCGCTTTAAATAAGGTTGGTCACTCTATCGTCAACCTTTAATTATTGGCCAGAAACATTATCCGCAATAGACCTGTCGGCCAACCAGAGATGTTGAACGAGCCTACAGTCATTTAGATTCCAGTCTGCTGGCAGAAAAAAAAACGATGATTTTACATGTCTCTACTACTCGACCACGACAACTAGCCTACCGTTAGAGGAAGAAAGAAGTGTGGCGCTAGTAGTAGGTAGACACCAGAGATGAGAGAATATAACAGGTGGAGCATTAGCAGCATGTATTGAGGCCCAGCCCACTTTGTTTATTCAGTTAGCAATATGGCGGAGTGCAATTAGCCGTTCCTGTAGGTGTATTGAGAAACGAAGTTATGGCTGGCCAACCCGCAGCCGCACCATATACGTTGCTATGGTAATAAACAACATATTTCAGTTACCAATATGGCGGATGAGCTCCTCCCCCTTCCGTCCCAAGGCCTTATTATACCCCTCGAACTAACACATACGTAAAAGCACGATTATTTCGCGTATTCATCTCGCAGCAGCTTAGACTTCTCAGTCCTATACACACTGGCTACAGTCGAATATTCATTGGCTTCTAACTGTACACGCAGGTACCACGTGTGTTCGCAACGATTTATTTACTTATTTATTACTGGTTTGCAGTCGTCAAATGTGTATCAGAACAACTGTTGTCCGATCACAACTATGACAGTGAAGTATACATCATTGACGTTCAACCTGACCTAGAATCAATACGCGAAATACTCGTGCCTCTACACACGTTATGCATAGGGACGGGAATTTTTGGTGAAAAGATTTTTGCCCCACTTTATATCAGTGCCTTACGTGCACACATGTAGCTCAACTTCATGGCTTTTGCCAGAGTGTTTATCAGTTGCGGCTCGTGGGATGTTGCCAGGTAGGGCTGCAGTTGCCAAGAGCTGTACAGGGTTGTGCGCTGGTTGACTCTACAGCCACTGACACGCTCATGTGCAGGTGCCCGTTTCTACTACTAGGTCACAAAATATCTAGTAGCCGGCAAATATTTCATAGTCGTTGGTCTCCGGCGCATTCATCAAGAGTGTACAGTTCCAACTATCTACAGCCCCACCTGGCAACAACCCACGAGCCACCACTGGTGTTTATGTGCAGAGTCGTTATTCATCTGACTTGCCAATAAGTACACGGATAACTGCCACACGTCACGTCTGTGATTTGCAGGTTTAACCTACAGACGCTGGGTGTTACGGCATCCAATCACTGACCACAAAGCCGTGATTCAGGTGCGCACGTGAGGCACTGAAACCAAGTGCTGCAAAATCTTTTCTCGAAATTTCCTATCTCCAGTTGTGCTCCATCTGTATGTTCTTCTAATCTCTGGTAGCACGTCATATTCAGGGGGAAAGTACTGTGCCAGACATGAGTTCATGGCACACGGTCAGTGGAGACGTAACGGCGACAACCGGGCCGGCTGTCTGTGTCACATATAATTGCCGGTACTGTGGTGCGCCACGGCAGTTGCACGCAAGTTCGCTTGCCTCCCACGGGACTATCTGTCGTGGTCGAGTACTACACATGACTTGCATGTGTACGTTTCACGTGTCCACTGAGTTAGGAGTAAGAGGTAACACGACGTCCATTAAAAAACATAATGTACGGTTACCGGTAAATTGTTCGTCACTTATGCAGTGCAATATTTCCCGATCATCGTCCTTGATGTAATCGTCCAAACGCCTGGCAGTCAAGTTCACCGGACATCACAACCCTTGACATTTCACTCTGTAGTTTTGTGAATGATCAACTCTACGCGACATGTGAACAAGATGTCATGCCGCTGAAAAACGACCACAGAGGCAACTACTTACGTTTCCACATAAATGTTGACCAATACGTGGCTATCACTTAAATATTATCAGTTTGCAACCAATAGTGCACAAGTGCAAGTTGTCCAGGATATGTATGTATGTATGTATGTATGTATGTATGTATGTATGTATGTATGTATGTATGTATGTATGTATGTATGTATATATATATATATATATATATATATATATATATATATATATATATATATATGTTGTGTGTGTGTGT
>PNEQ01094349.1:20202-30209 GCA_003012365.1 Medauroidea extradentata | reverse complement strand
AAATTTATATTCAACTCCTCCCTCCCCTCTTCTTATTTCGTCTGGCATTTAGGAAATATCTCAAATTTGCGAAATGAATTGATTTTTACTTACGTTAAGTATAAGTGCCGCAAATATGAATGCATTAAGTAGTTATTGTCATTGGGAAAGTCATGAAGGATTTTTGGCCACATAAAGAGCGTATCCAGCCCACTGTGCGACGTTTCGGGAGTAGACATAATTCCTCGTCTTCTTTCAGACCGACAGTTATATTGTATACAGATACACTCGGCGTATTATATGCGATTGTTTTCATGCCTCATCCACAATTTCCTGCGACGACAATTATGCTGTTATGGCGCACGTTAAAAAATATTTTTATTCAGTCTTTCACCCTTATTGGAAGAATCAATAATCTTAACGCATTGCTATAACCCGCCACTCAAGTAGACACTACTCCACATGGAGTTATATTGATGGATGGGTTTCCAACGATATCGGTTATTAAAGCACACAAGAATTTGCAGCGTAAGTATAAAAAATTACCATACTCGAATGTTAGTATCCGTTTTCGTATTGTTGGGAACATAAATCCTGGCTGTTGTAGCCCTATCAGTAGAGCACGGAAAATTTCGCGAATTCAATGACCTGCATGCTAGAATCCATTCTCCTATGTATACTCAAGCCCCGACTATCTGTCCACTAGCTGCTACTCAGTGGAACAGCAGACAATGAACGAATAGACGGGACTTGAGTATACATAGGAGAATGGATTCTAGCATGCAGGTCATTGAATTCGCGAAATTTTCCGGGCTCTACCTATCAGCCAGTTATATATTTTAATACATGTTAATATGTGCTTATCAGTGTAAGTAATAAACGCAGTATTTACATTTCACTGCCCTTGTGAGTTACGGGCACGGTTCATCTCAGTTTTCAACGTTTTTTTTTTAATTTTATATTTGTACCAGATATTTTTTTTTACCTTATTTGAAACATAAATTGGGATTAATTCTTCCTCTTAGGAAATTTGTGTACCTCTCATAGTTTTTTGTGTAATGAGCCATAACGTCAAAATTTGCACTTTACGGTTTTATGTAGCTTACACCACTAAAACCAACTGATATACCAAACCGAAAAAATTTACAGTGTATAACAATGTTGTAGGATATTACTTGACACACATAAAAAAAAAAAAATAAAAAAAAATTGTTGAAAATTTTAAATGTTCACGTCAAAATTCAGCATTTTTATTAAATACAGAACTATTTTAATTGTTTACTTTTTTTTTTTTGGTCAAAATGGCTTATAAAATTGTTGAAATCTGAGGTGAACCGCCCCCTTAACCTTGTTCTGATGGGCATAGTCGAATAAGTGACGTCACTAAACAGGGCCGTTCCAGTGTTTCAGGCGCACTCAGCTGGAAGCCTAGTGGTGTTTTTAGGGCATAGAGAAACATTTTTTTTAGCTTAAAACGTGATAAACCAAACGATAAACAATCTCCATGACATGAAAACGAGTACTCGGCTTCCAACTCGCATGCGACTGAAAACTCGAGCATAGGCATCCAGGATGGTCGGGAGCCGGGTACTGAACCCAGGTCCTCGTGAATGCGTGTCCCACGTGTTACCGTTGCGCTACCTCGCTAGGTCTCTACACACCGTAGTTTCATTGCTCAGGAGTATTCATGTGACGTCATTTAAGTATTTAACTGCTTCATATACGATCGTCACTCTACCGAACAACGCATGATTATTGGTTCAAAATCTTCTCCACTACAATCCAGACGTTGTAGGCCAGCGGAAGACGTCGAGAGAGCGAACAACATACAAAGTATAGTGTGCAAGCAGAAAATAAAATTTTCAGCGTCTACCTATACACAGTGGGAGAGTAAAATCGCGACATTTTTTGATTGGACTATGGATGTTTACACGGCAGAACTGCTTACGCACAAATAACGAACGATCAGAATCGACATGCCAGCATTCTAAACAGCCCAGTTAAATGGGAACAACCTAAAATCTAAAATTAGTGACCGTAAAAATTCCCGAGTTAACTGATACACACACACACACACACACACTCAAAAAGACATTGATTCTCATTGGCTGTTCGCTTACCCTGAGATACTAAATTATTGTCACTTGATTTAGTTTCTTCGTTACTATTGACCCAGCGTCTTCCCGGTTGTCTGAAATAAGTCAAGGGTCAATTTCGAAGATGACACTAACTTACAGTCGTTTGAAATTTAAGTTGTGTCTGAATGAAAACGTTAATTTTTCAAGTTGGTAGCTAAAAAATAAGTGAAACAAGTAGACAGAACACGAAAAAAGTTAACTTTATCCGTGATTAATCTCTCCGCTCTCTCTCTCTGCCTAAAAACTAGATGACCTGACATGCATACAACATGCTTGTGCATACCTGGGCAGCGAGCCGCTTACTGGTGCCTGCAAGGTCGGCAAGCCCGCCGAACAGCAGAGCGTACTCATCTTCCTCCAGGCACCGCAACTTCTTGAGAGCGCCACCGTACAGCTCGGCCGCCGAGCCCAGCGCCTCATAGTACCGCTGCTCGCCGCATAGCAGCTCTTCCGTCAGTCTGAAGCGCGCGTCGCCCTCTACAACAACAAACAAGCAAAGACTAGTCTACAATGGATATTAACCCAACACGTGCATAGTAATTGAAATAAGAATATCGTTAACACAAACGTAAGTGTCGAGGGCTTGTTACAATAGCCATAAGCTTAGTAATGAAACATATAAATTTGGGTTGTATTCAGGGAAGTCATTGAGGGGGGCGGGGGCAGGCCCCTGGATTTAGAATTTTAAGTGTATAAAATAAACGTTTTGTATTTTATTATTTAAATAATGCTAACTTAAGCACATAAAACTGAAGTTTTATTATTAAAGTTTCTAATTTATACATGCTTAATAAAAAAGATGCAACAAAGTCACTGTTGCCGGGAAAAATTTTCCCCCCTTCCCCCCTCCAAGAAAAATCTTAAATGACGCCCCTGGTGTATAGACATTTGTGTTGGTGCAGTTGGCAATACGTAGACAAATAAATGCAACCTAACTTTACATTTCAAAATAATATTACAACGTTTTTATACGCGCCTGAAGATTGTTCATACAGAATTATTTTCGTTTCTACTGTGGCAATTGTGTATCAAAGATATGACCGCAGTTTTTCTGTGTAATCAACTACAACACAAACGTTTTACTCTCTAGTCTGATAATCTCTCGTGCGACAACGTAGCATCGCTTTCAGGGTCAGTGGCGACAAAATTTTGGATAATAGTTATTTTTCTGAAAAGTAATATTAAAGTATTACTTCCACTAGTTAAGTAAATTTGATTGTTACGGTTTAAAAATTACTATGCTGTAATTGCTACAACATTCAACAAAATGTTACCAGTGAGGCTACATGGGGTACAGACCCCCTCCCCTCCATTTTTACCTGACGGAAACTGTTTAAAGAGCACCATTTTGAACTTTGAAATCGAAAATTTTCCGCGGAAGGATCCCCGGATCCCCTTCCCCTAAACACACACCGCCAAAAATCCTGGGCACGCTCTTGTTCAGATCTTCTGATTGGCCACACCTTTTACACAGTGTAAGTATTAAGCAAAAATTGAGCCAAGTCCTGCATATATACACTATATATATTTTTTAATACTAAAACTTGCCTGGTGTATGTGCTTATCGCTATGTACGATTAGACTAGAGTACATATATGCATGTCAAAATGCATTAAATTATTGTTTACTGATTTTGCCAATTATGTCTTTAAACTTCTGAGTATAGTATTTCTTAGTACCAATTTTTTAAAAGTTCGTTTAGTCGTTTAGTTTTCCTAGTTAAGACAACACAAACACTTTCCGTATTATATTTACTATAACAGCAAGTTCTAGAACGTTTAATTAAAACAACTTAATTTGTCAAAGTTTAAAATACACGCCATGCAACTTAGAATGTGTTAATATAGTTTACGTGAGATGTCTCACAAAAGTTAAAAAATAAAATACATAGCATGCACAAATGACTAAATCAGAGGGAACTATGTTAGCCTCTTATTTCTGTGGTTGGAGTACGTTAATCGACCGTGGTCGGTACTCTACTCACGGGCTTCTTTAACCAGTCCACTCAAATTTCGTTATGCGATTCACATGCATTAAGAGGAGTCCTCGACTGGCGCATGGACGGCGTTGCAGCGTGTCACGCGCATACATTTTTACGCGAAACCTCTTAGTTATTCATATTATGTTTACCTACGAAAAGAACACACACTTGAAACCATGCTTCTATTTTTTCAAAAATGCAGCATGCTTGTTAGAAACGTGATATTCGGGCTTCTTAAAATGGCTAAAAACGGGGTTTTTAGACTGTTGTAACTCCGAAAGTATTACCTGAATTCGTTAAGTGCAAAACGAGAAGCATGCGTTGATCTTTACTTCAAACTATTCAGAAATAAAATATTGGGGCCACCGCTTAAAGTCCCATAGTAAAAAGACTACAACGGAAACCTTGCACGCCACTTTGGCGCGCTGCGAATAGAGGCGATATGCTTCTCGTCAAGCGTGGGACACTGGCTCTTATCGCTACGCTGTTACCACGCGTCAAAGGTGGAAATTTGACACCGCGAAGGACTTCTCTTAACTTCCCTCCGACGCGACCGTACTTTAGTGTGAAAATGAACACAACCCTGTTCGTCACATACTACGACCAATTAGCTAGTACATAGCTTTAAACGTCGTCTTTCTGTAACAGTATGTTTAACCTACGTTGGGCGAACTTTGAATATCTTCCTCGAATAAAATATTGTATTTCATATTCGTACTGTACTCTTCCTCTGAGCCTGAAATTCAAAGCCAAAAAATCAGAAATACTAATAAAAATAACCTGAAAATTAATGCGACTTTTTTTTTATTTGGCCAGTAGAGGCGAAAAACAATGCAGCAGTGCTAAAACACAGTTTTCTGAAACAGAGTTTAAGGGCGCTGCCTTCGTTGAAGCCACGGCGGGAGCAAGCATAGGGTTTTACAGGTTAAATTATTTTCCACCTGGCTCAGTAACGGTTGAAGTTACATATATGCTACCAATGACTTTTTTTGTTCCTCTCGGTGCCGCGTACATTGCTATAGATCGTGTAGGCAGTTTTTTTCCATACCCTGAAAATTGAAAATTGTGGGCAAAAAAGGGGTTTTACACACAAAAACACGCAAACATGGCTACTCATAATTTTTTTTTTTTTGCAATTTTATTTACGTAGCAATATTCTCCTTTTCTGGGCGCAGAAAATGGTTTTCGTCCGGAAGCAATATCACAAAAGGTGACCGAGTACCATTGAAAACAATTTAACATGCAAAACCCTATTCTCTCTCCGCCAGGGCTTCGAGGTAGGCAGCACCCTTAAGACAAAGTTGGAGATAATAACTCTGACTCTGTTAAATGCACGTTTGAACTCTGGCTTGCACTTGGAAACACGTGAGTACACAAAGTGTATTTTACAGTAAAGTCTGATAAAACTTCAGCAACGATCAGGTAAATTTTGATGGGTACGTCATTTGGATAATGAATTAAGGAGTGGGATCTAACGTCAGTACCAAGTGAAGGAGGGATGGGCAGGATCTGAGAATGCTCAGACTGAACTCTGGAAACTGAAGAGAAATAAAAGGTGTCGATAGAAAATGCGAGTTATAATACATTTTAGGTGATTCCCTAGATAAGCTGAGATTGTGTGTGAGAGAGAAATTGATGGAGAACTAAGGATGCAGTTTAACAGCGTATGCAATACAGTTTCACCTCTAAGCGCAAGCCCCTCAACTATCGTGCAGTAATTTATCATTGTTATTATTTCATTATTATTACTATTATTACTATACTATTATTACTATACTATTATTACTACAGAACTGACAACGATGAGCATATAACTTAATTTATAGGGGTTGGTACTTTCCCAGATACGACAGTAGGCAAAAACCGTATTAAGCCATTCTGAGAGGCCCGAAAACTACGCTACTATTAAGCGTACTGAAATTTTAAACTTACATCGACATCGTTTGAAGTGTGTGTTGTTTTCGTATGTAAACAAATGAACTGCACGTTCAGTAGTTTTGTCAAAAAGAAAAAAATAATAATAACCGAAACTATAGCTACTGCACATTTCAAACGCAGATAGCGATGACCTTTAATTGTGAACTTGACTGTCAGTCAGGCGATGCAAGATTATGTTTTACAGTGATTCTAATGTCGATGAAATATGTTAAGAATGTATCTGGTAACAAATGACTGGTACCTGGGCGTGTTCTGTTCTGAAACCTCATTACGTGATTGCGAACACCACAGCGACGAGCATTTGCATAAAGCGGAGTGAGTTGTTGACAGGCTCGAGAGAAGGATCGTGTTCTTCGCTAGTCACCTGGCGAACTGGCCAGTGTTGCCAACACAGGGTGTTTCCAACTATGTTTCCTTGCGGTCGTATCTAGACACCTGGACCGTAGCCTACACTGGGACACTTTTTTTTGTAAGATTTACACATATTTTATTTTCTCTTTAACACTTCAATTATAAAGTACAGCAATATTCCTTGTGAAGTTACTGTGGATTTTTTTCGGAAATGGTAGGCCTACATTATGAACACATCGCAGTTGTCAGCTTGTATTTAACTGAAATCAAGCGAACTCTAGTACGAACGTCATGCCAGGCTACATAATAAGCAGAGTTAGTTAAGGGATTGCACGTCAGATAAACTTTAATAACAATAACATTTAGCACGTAAATTGATTCAGAAACTAGGTGCATTAACTTATCGCCTCTCCCCAACACACATCAATTTACTGTAAGTAAATATTCTTTTCCACCAATTTTTGAATAAATAATTTGACTACTAGGAGTAGCGGAGACTTGGTTTATTTGGCAGCACTGATAATTTGGCACTACTGTGTTACTGTATGACATTTTCACTTATTTTAACTGTTTTGCGATAGTGATTTTTTAAACTGAAACGAAAGCAGATACCTCAAACCTGCTGGTCAATATTTTAAAAAGGTTTTTGCCGCTAAAGAGCTTTTGTTAAAGACAAGGATTGTACGATTTCGACTAATAACTAAGTTAACAAAAATTTAGTTTGTTACATAAATAGCTAAAACGATGGTATTTACTATCTTGAAAAAAAAATAGCTAACGTAGTGAAAACAATTTTAAAAAACTGCCAAACAGATATTTGATATCTGCTCTTCTTTAAGCTAAAAAATAATCATCGCGAAAAGAGTATAAATAAGACTGCATAGTCTTACTGAACGATCCTAGCATTCATGCTGCTTTACTTCTGAAAAAAAAAAAAACGTTTTCACATAAACATTAGATGCTGCTCTTGCCTAGCAGAATAAGAAGTTTGTCAGTCGAAAAAAATTTGAACAATATCAATGCCAAACTATCAGCACAGCTAAATTTACTGAGTTTCCTCCTTTACGTCAAATAAACAATTTAAATCCCACTGTCCACCTAAGCAATTCCAAGTACAAGTTCTTATAGTGAAATATCAAAAACAAAGTAAGTAATTGCTTTTAAGAATAATGTTTGGACTTTCACAAATAATTAGGCCTAATTTGGTAACTCGTTTCCAAAGATTTCTTTACAATAGCAATTTTTTTTCTTCACAATTTATCAGCTCTCATACAATTTCTACGTCTCTTATTGGTTAATTGTTGCAGAAGCACTTACTTAATGCGTAGCATAGTTTTATCGTCACGTTTATTGCTAACCCTTCCAGCACCGGTTACCATTACAGTTGATATAGATATAACTCGTATTCACGGGCGTATCACTCAATACTGGAAATTTCAGTGACACGACTACTTACCGGGGAGGATATAGCTACAGTAAGTAACATCTGAAACATTTTACTTGAAAGAACACGTTTTTCGGCAATTCTTCAAACGGTTTGTCTATCAAGCAGTTTTATATATTTGTTTAAATGGACGCTTTACGTGTTTTAGAGGAGCACGAGTAGAGAAGGGAAGGGGGTAGTAGTCAGCCAGGGCATATTTAAGGAACTGTCCCAAAATTCGTCTGGAGCGATTTCGGAAAAGTCCGGAAAACAGAAATCAAGATGGTCGGAGCCGGGGATCGAACTCGTGTTCTCCCGAATGTGAGGCGAGTGTTTAACCACTGTTCCACCTCGCTCGTTATACCTAAGTAAACGACACAAACATCCATGCCCGTGCTGGGATTCGAACCTAGGACCTCTCGCACCTGAGGCCGTCATGCTACCAACCATGCTACGGAGGCCGGCAAACAAAACAACTGAAGCGTCTTTCTTGGAAGAAAACCCGGTGTAATAATCTTCGGCAGATATGTTTGTACAGCTGTTTATTATCTGTGGTTTGCGGTAATGACCTTATTACACGCCACTTAATTCCTTACTCATGCAAGGCCCGCCACAACAGATGTTTGTTGACTTATGCCACAGCCATCACAACATTTGTCACGAGGAGTGGTTGGAGTTCATACCAGGTTCGATAATGGAGCCTGTCCTATTTTCATAACAGGTTTGTATTAGCTTCGTACTAAACAGTCCATTTAACTGCAACAGTATTCTCCATTTAGATTAACCTGGATAAGTCCATGATATGGGCATTTATATAAGAGGTTTAGAAGAACGACAGAAGCAAGCAAGATTTTTGGAAATATACCTAGTGGGATAGAAAAATATACTTAAACACAAAAACAAGCAAGACGAAAGATTTTCATTAATATTTACAGTCTCTTTTAAACCTTTATTTTTCTGTTATTATGTAAGTTCATAGGTCAATATTTCAATTTTTTTTTACCGATTGAGAGTGAATTAAAGCTAAAAACTAAGACACTATTGTAAACTACTAGAGCGGGTGATTTTTGATTAAAAGAATTATGCAACATTTTGTATCACTGTATAACGCCCACATCTGCACCTTTGCTTCGTGACTATTGGCAGAGTGCGTTTGCGCAGAGGTGTGGCTCATTTGACTGTGCCAATGAGAATAAGGTTACTGCAACCCCACACGTCTGTGATTTGCGAGTAGAACCCAAGATGTTGAGAGTTAAAAACAGCCAATCACTGACCATGAAGGAGAGCTGCGGATGTGCACATGAGACATTGATACAAAATGTTGCGTAATTCTTTTCACCAAAATCACTGTCTCGTTAAATTACATAAAAAAGAGGTGTAATAAATGTTTCATTAGACTACTATTTTATAAGTTTATAGCATGTGAAAACTTTTATAATTTCCAGTAACAATGATACATGCGGTGTCACTATGGATCGACCGCTTGGCTCACGCTCCTGGTGGTTGATCAAGGCTTTGATTCCCGGCCGGAGAGTTGAGGACTGGGTGCTGTGTTGTCCTCTCAGCCCCATACCGAGGAAGACAATAACGAACAACCGTAATATCTTTGAATGTTTCTTGCAATGGGGCAGAATAGTATACTGTAACATTGTGGACATATGCCATTGCAAAATTACGTCATCCCAACGTCGTGAAAAGTAGGTCCTTAGAAAATCCACTGTGTTCTTTTGTGTCTTAATCGTTGTGTCGTCTAGTGTGTTGTCTGTGACGTCGTCGTTGTTATCCTGTCTTGTGTCCGTTATTGTCTTCGTCCCAACATTGTCTATGCGCATTGTGCTGTCTTAATTGTGGTGTCCTGGGTTTTACACATTATTTTGATTTGTATTTCGACTTTTATTTCTGGATGTTAATTTGTTTTCCTTTATTTGTTGTTGACTAATTCTTTATGGGATCATTCATGTCCTGTTGGTTTGCTTTGTGGATGTGTTGACTACAGCCAAACTAGGCTTTTTCTCATTTTATCGTTTTTCGGTTGTTTGTTTTTCTTAGTCTCTTTCTAAGATTTCTGGGACGGCATAATATTACAATGGTGTATGTCCACAATAATACAGTACATCATCGCAGTATCACCCTCGCCTAGTTTCGCGTCAGGTGATCCCCTTGAGGTCCAAACCAGCTCCCCCCCCCCCCCAAAAAA
>PNEQ01094349.1:0-20102 GCA_003012365.1 Medauroidea extradentata | reverse complement strand
ATGAAAACATGTACACGGGATAGAACGACAGAAAGAATGATGTAAAAACAAGTGAACATAGTACATGAGGAGTGTACCCGAGGGCAGGACATCGTACCCCGAGAGCACACTTCTGTCTCGAAGACTGTAGACGTCTGCCAAACCCTGATGGATGACACTAAATGAAGTCCTACGATGGATATGTGACGGAATGCATCCATATTTTTAGTTAATCATTTAATTTATGTAAGTCAGTAAGTTCTGCGTGTGGGTATGCTCCAAAAACATGACATTTTTAACTTTGAGATACCAACATTAAAAAATTATTTGGCATGTCTTTATTGACCAAAAACTCGCCCATCTTCAAGTTGAACAGCATTCTTTACAAAGAATAAAATTATGCATTTTTAGCTACCAAGAAAGTTCAAGCAATTCAGCAAGATACAGTGTTAACAGTTAATCATCGCCAAGAAAAGGATTTTTTTGTTTATTGCTTAGTATTTTCTTTACAACTGAAACTTCAGGAAGAAGTTGTATTGATATCTAATTGAACCTGCAGATATGACGTAACTACTTAATTAAAATCTCATAACCAAGTAGTTATCTGCAGAAATAATAATTTCAGTTCTCGTAGTAGCAACATAGTTATTAACATCTCTACTGAGTTCTCATATGCATAATTAAGTCAATAGCTATGCCTCCAAAATGTTATATAGAGAATATTCTTCGTGAAATAAAACATATGCAAGTAAAATAAAGAATCCTACATGGCAGGAGTGTAAGTCACCTTAAACGCTCTGTTTACCAGGCTTGTGCTACAGAATTGAAAAGGGGAAACTGTGCTTAAGAAATTACTTCCATCGGACCAATTTTAAAGGCATCTCTTTCAAGCAAGAAGTATTCTACTAAAAATTTTAATGGAATACTTCCACAATTATAAACGTTGGCAGTTTTTATGTATAATACTGAATGTAGGACTATAATAGTTCACACTATGGAACAGGAAAAGATCTCATGAGATTCTTTAAGATATCAAAGTAAAATAAATTGTCAACAGTACATAACTACCAAAGATAGAACATATTAGCACAGAATTACGTAACATCTTGGAAATATCATGTACTACGAAGGAAAACCGACATTACTCCACCAAAAAAGTCCTCAAATATCAACCTGGAGGTAGAAGAGATATAGGAAGACCAGCAAAGAGATGGATTGAGACCGTACAGACCACTAGGTCTAACACTGGATAGAAAGAAGAAAAAAAATTTTAAAGTCTAACTTCACATTCCAAAAATAAGTTATAAGTTTTTTTCTGAAATTCCTTTATGCGACTGTATTCCTTGAGTGAAGTGAAGAGATTCTGCTCAGCACTCAACATCGAGGTCTTTATAGCTGGTAGGGGGCCGCGGTGGCTATGTGGCCAGACCATTCGCCTCCCACCGAGGCGGTCCGGGTTCGATTCCCGGCGGGGTCGGTCCATGGATTCTCGCATG
Source organism: Medauroidea extradentata (assembly GCA_003012365.1). Lineage (NCBI taxonomy): Eukaryota > Metazoa > Arthropoda > Insecta > Phasmatodea > Phasmatidae > Medauroidea > Medauroidea extradentata. The sequence goes on along the minus strand of PNEQ01094349.1, from coordinate 18,627 downwards.
TGAGAATCGTGTTGGATGGTCGGCGTGTTTTCCCGGGGATCTCCCGTTTAGCCCACTCTTTCATTCCGGCGCTGCTTCACACTCGCCTCACTTTAGCACTGGTGAGGGGTGGCACGAGGTGAGTACGGTGCGACGCCGGAACGAAGCCATGTACAATAAACGTTGTTCAAAATAGTTATCTTTTGAAATGTATCCAACGGGAAGTTATTCAATTAAGGCGGCCGCCTACCCCACGCTTCAAATCCGTTGCAGTGTGTTCGTAAACAGGTATTTTCTACGAAACAATTCCATGTGCGCCCATTGTGCCAACGTACGAAAAGAAAACACACCTCAGACAAGGTCGGAACATCATTGTTAAGACACTACGCACATTAAAAACACTGTTTCTAAGCCCTCCAACATGGCTAAAAACGGCATTTTCAGACTTCCGTACTTCAAAATGTACTAACCGGATGTATGTGAAACTGAGATTGCGACCTGCACTGAACTTTGCTACAGACTTTCCACCGCTTGATGTCCCATAGTAAAAACGGTTCAGCGGGAACCTTGCACACGATTTCAGAGCTTGGCTCGTAGAGACGATGCGGCATTTGATGAGTGTCTCAAGGTTGTCCTTATGTCTCTGTCATTTCTTAGCCTCTTATGCACAGGATTTATCTGTTTCTTCTCGACAACTTCAGTTCCAGTCGATGCATCAAAATTTTTGTCAGGCCAAGGCATAGATACAAACTTAATCGATTTTCTGTAATTGCTGGAACCATTATATATTCATTATTTTGCAACGGGAAACAGCTGAAAAGGAAAAATTGCTTTATTTACGGTAGCGACTAAAGAGGCCGGAACATTAACAGAAACAATGCCATATGGATTACAAAAAGTGAATGAAATAATAAACTATGCCTTGTCAGGGCGAAAAAAGTAAAACAATGTGTCTATTCCCTGATTTATAAGAAAAACCGTAAAACCTATCTGACAGGGATCAATCCCCCTTAACATGTAACCTGTGTGGCTTCTGTACAGAGCCGTTGACACAGCATCTGGTGGCAGAAGAGATGTAGAAGAGATGATGGCGACTGACCTGCCCTGGGGTCTGTGGGGCGGCGGCCTTCCTGCACCAGCAGTACCTCGCCCTCTAGCAGACTGACGTCAGCGCCAGGGTAGACAACAGCCAGCGAGCCTGCCAGCAGTAGTCGACACTCCTGCACGCCGAACTCTTCCACCAGGGGCGCCACCAGTGCTCGCACCGTTTGCGATGTGCTCGCCACCAGCTGCGAACATAACCACCTTCGTTGTCACTCTACATCCATCTCCAGATGCTGAAGTGGCAACACATGATATAGAAAACAGAACATTTCCCGAGTTCAAAACCAGAATGTTAGAATCTACTGCCCTAAGCATACTTAAGCCTCTTATACTCACTCATTGACTGTTGTTATATGTAGAGTGAGTAGCAGCTAACGGAAAAATGATCGGGACTTGAGCATGCATACGACACTGGATTCAAACATGCGAATCACTGAACTAGCAACATTTTCCTCCTCTTAATTATACAGAATGTAAATAAATATATGTTACGCACCACGGTGATATGGATAGATGGATACCATAAGTACACTCATATTTTGTTAATAGTTACATCTACGGACATAGTCGTTAAGTCGTTACGCGCATTTACATCACGTAAAATGCATGATGATACGATATATATATATATATATATATATATATGGCATACAGTAGTTTACAGTTGTGTACGCTTGGTTGGTACTACATCAGTCGTATGATACGCAGTGGTACTGTGTCACCACACGTTCGTGAACCAATGACCCAGAAACGCAATGTGAAGGCGGATTTATGCAGTTTGGTTCACAACAGAGGTAATATACGCAAAAAAAAAAAATTAGCCAGAAAACATTTATTTACGCTGAATATTGTGATATGTCGTCGCGTAGTCTACAGGATGTTTGCTTAAGGCCATGATCTTTCATTTATTTCAAACAATTGCAAATAACTCAAATATTTTTTAACCAAATGCTTTGAAAGATTTTAAGACTGTGTACAATCATACGATATACAATTTTGCCAGAGAGTCTTTTTAATATTATGTACCGTTTGCTAGCAAAAATTTTTTTGCTTCATTTTGGCTTATTTTCACAACAAAATGTGTGCTATTTCAGGGGCAAGAATCTAAAAATCCGTTCGGGTGTACTTCAACAGAAAAATTCATGTACAAACTATGATGTATACATTTAAAAACTGCCAGACTGAATTTTTGATATATGTAGGTATTAATTTGCGTAAAAAAATATTTTCGGAACCACTGCTAAACTAAAGAGCGAGGCCCACCCTTCCAATGCGGGGTCCCCAGCGGGTAAACACCGTGTTTTAGAACACGGGGTTTATGAACAACATATGTTCACATTGTATCCACCGACTAGCCACCGAGCCTTATAACTGCAGTCACTGACTTTGGTGAAAATAATTTTGCCCCAGTTTGTTTAAGTGCCTTACGTACACATCTGCACCTGTGCTTCATGGTTATTGGCTGCATGTCTTTGTTCAGACACGTCGTTGCATAAGCTGTACCAATCAGTTGTTACTGCGACACCACACGTCTGTTTAATCTGCGGGTAGACTCACAAGACGCTGAGAGTTAAATCAATCAACCAATGACCATGTAGCAGAGCTGCATTTGTGTACATAAGGCTATGCAACAAGATGATGGTAGATTCTATTCATTAAAATTCACTGACTTTACGTAAATCACGTATTTGTTTACACCTATGTATGAGGAGGAAACATTCAAAACCAGACATGTCCAAAAATCTGAAAATGTGTTCAACACCATTTCTAAATAGACTGTGAGAGTTGCACACGAGTATAAACTCAGATGCAAGAAAGTAAATGTGTTAGTGTTAGTTTTGTACACGATACTTGTGAGTGCAATTTCCTCTTACAAAACAATTTTAGCATTCATAGTTTTCTCATAACGGTGCGTCAAAGTCAACATTTGCTTGTTACGCTGCCATGTAAACAGCGAAAGCTATTTGATCTACTTAAATGAAATAATTCAATGTGAACTAACCCCACATGAGCTCTACAATAAAACATTTTAAACCCCATAACGCAATATTTGGAATTTTTTTAAAAAGATCGCAGAAGTACAGAAAAAAATTTGCAAATTCAACTTATTTTAAATATAAAAAAGGTTCATAGCATATTTTTTTAATGTTTCACTACGTAGCCCACGGCATGTTATTTCATCGCGAATTATTTCACTTACATAAGCCAGTTGGTTTTCACTATTTGCTTGGCAGCAGAACATGCAAATTATGACTTTAACGCACCGTTATGAGAAAACTAAGCGAGCTAAAATTGTTTTGTAAGTGGAAACTGCACTCACAAGTATCGTCTATAAAACTAACACTATTTCATAAAAATATACAATTATGATTTTAACGCACTTTAACACCCTTAAATAGCGAAATTGTGCTTTTTAAGTATATATACTTTGGACATACAACTGGTAATAACGTTGATAATATTAATTTCTTACTATTTCCTCGGTACTAAGGTGAGCTGGGGGTTATAACTAAATAAAAGCCCTCCGTGACTATTCCCTCGAGTCGATCAAATCAGTCGCTCCTGGAAGTTAGTCTCCTACGTCACTGACCGGGACGAGACTCCAGCAGCGCACGGCTATACGACAAAGACGGCCGAGTATTTGTCCTCGCGTGCGTCCACACTGGATATATTTGCTTGAACTTGGACCCAGCCAGCGATGATAAAGAGAGGGAGAGGAAAAAGCGTCTGACAGGAGGTCGGCAGGTTCAACTGGACCGCGTTATTTGTCTCCCTCCCCTCTCAGACATTCGAACAGTGGCTATTCATAGCCTCCTACGTACCGTCGCCGGCAGAAGTGCTGATCACGCCTGCAAACAAGGCATCTTTCCACTTCACAGCTCTTACACGCAATGCGATAAGGAGGACTGCTCTCTCCCTTATCACCTCTGCCGTGTTCTTATGAGCACATTGGCAAATTTCTGAATTTGAAGATTTGCGTAGACGAGACACGGTGAAAAAGTAGGTGGAAATGGTAAATCCGTAAACTACGTGCCTAGATTGTAATAACGTTTCCTAGTTATCCCAATACGGCGAAGTAGAGTTTAAAATATTACGTATAGAATTTTTTATTTTGACTTCCCTACGATTTCATTTTGAAACGTCCTGAGAATAACCTAGGGGAAGGGGGCAAAAGAGGCATATGCCCTAGGACCTCACATTCTAGAAGGGCGACACTTTTTGGCTTAAAAGTACATAACGTCTAGTTCTTCAGCGCCGGAATTAAGAGGTCGGGGAAATGGGATATTCCGGAGAAAACCCGCCGACCAGCGGCATCGTCCGCCACGATTTCCACATGCGAGAATCCGAGGACCGACCCCACCATATATTGAACCCGGATCGCTTTGGTTGAAGACGAGTAAAATTTAACTTATTTATAATTTACAATCAATAAATTTTTCCTTGATTCTAAAGTTCTCAAATCGTGATGATTGCCGTGGAATTAATTTTTGAATGTAAAGTGCATGTTTAACATATCTGGTATGGTATAACACTACATTTTATTCCACTTGAATTATTCATTTTGGAATTGTAACAAGTACTTATATGTATGGTTGCCCAAACGATGTGAAGTTATTAGTACTGTGTGAGTTGATGCGTTTTATGATTGCCAATCTTCGTATTTGGAATCACAGTTTATCAAGAAACAGCAATGTGTTTTCTGTTTTACGCATTAATAAAGGACGCAATTTATTATTGCTCTAAAGTGTGTCGTCGTCATGAATGACAGTAAGAACAGAACGGAGCTTGAATTCTTGAATAACACGTATAATGTCACGTGCTTATTTGTGGCGGTTTTGTGTCTCAAATATGAATATAATTTGCACTCATTTACGTGATTCGTAACAGCAATGGTACGCGAGTCATTGGAAGAAAGTTTTCTAACTTTACATAGATTTAGTCGAGGAAATTTACTGAGAGTAGCCGACGACTTTTTTCGACGAAGCTGCCAATAGGCGCGGAGGTGCACTGAGTAATGAAAATAAAGTGAAGACGCGAGTTTTTCTTTGCTAAGTTAGTGTTCCGGGATTTCAAAGTGGTTTGGGCGAGGACATAGGAATTTACCGGCCAGTTGTTTCAAAAAAATTAAATTATGTTGTAGGTATGGTCACGGATTACGGGCTGCCAAGCGTAAGACTATAGTTAGGGGCACGATTTTGTCGCGAAAAGATTTTTGCCCCACTTTGTTTCAGTGACTCACGTGCACATCGGCAGTTCTGTTTCAAGGTTATTGGCAGCGTTTCTATGTACAGACACGTTTCTCATTTGACTGCACCAATCAGAATTAGATTATTGTGAGTCTGTACGTCTATAATTTGCCAAGGCCAGTGAGAGTAAAATCATCCAACCACAGACGATGTAGCAGAGCTGCAGGTGTGCACATGACGCATCGAAACCAAATGTTGCAAAAATCTTTTCGCCATAAAATCGCGGCTCTAATTATAGTGCAGAGATCCGCATTTTGCGAGATTTGTCATTGTGTCCGTTGCATTTACGTAAGCTTTATTTTAATAAGAAGTTTTTAGGTTGAGTTATATTACGTGTAACCAATTTCATTGCATCTTTCACCCAAACATGTTTGTTTCCAAAAATTAGTTGATAACTTTGTGATATGAAAAATGTTTTGATTTTATTTATATGTGAACACTGGAAATAAAGTCCTATAAATATGTTATGTCAGATATTATATTACTTTGCCAGCTTTATGGAAATCTATGTCAGCGTCTTCTGTTTTGTTAGCCCTGAGAATACCTATTAGTAGAGACAGGTGGGTTCATTGACATGTAGGCTAGCCTTCAAGAATATCTGTGTATAGGTGATTCGGAATATAGTGAACATTCAAAAAAGCCCTGATTAATTTCTGTTTTCTGCTAGTTTATATCTTTCCGCCGAATGTAAACATAAATATTGCCACGTGCTTTTATTTACACAGGGTCGTGCAATGTTTACAACTAATTAAACTGCTCCGATAAATTTTAGGATATAATAAAACGTAATTTTAGTTATAAATACCTGAGAGTTAACGTCTTATAACACTGGGTTCTGTCCATCGACTAATTTATACAACACGCACTATTGTCGTTACGAATCTTGTAAGTGCGGGCATATTTTATTTGAATTTGTAGCTCAAAACCACCACTAAAACAGACATGACACACGCAAGTCAAGAATTCAAGTTTTGTTCAGTTCTACTGCCACGAACAACGACGACGCACATCAGAAACAATAAATAACGTATTTTCTTAATACGTGAAATGGAAAGTAGGTTGTTTCTAGGCTGGCAAACGTAAAACATAATTTACAGAATACCGATGGTTTCACATCATTTGGCAATAATATTCATAGCAATTTCCAATACTTTTGAATGTGTATATACGCACAACGGATAAATACACGCACATGATGCAACTTGACGAAGCGGCAAAAAAACGGCGAAAACTTAACTCTGATGCCACCTGTCGGTGGAATTGTGAACTGTCTGAAGAGCGGAGCGAGCTGCAACGAGCAAGATGATTTGAGGTCGACGATAGCGTCGCATTCTTCTAGCACCAATTGAATCTAATAATTACACAGTAAGTAGGAATGTTAATAAGATCATAAATAAATATTTTGAAGTGTATTAAATACAGACAGGTCGATTTCATCTGATGTTCTTTCAATAATGTTGTATTCAAATAGGAAAATACACGGTACTACATGCGATGAATCGCTACCAACCATACAAGCAGTAAAGTAACTCTTGTTAGTGGTGATGTATATGCAGTAACGGCTAGTGATTTTTTTTAAAGGTTACATCTTTAGTGCTCACTTTATCCCGAATGACCTATATTCAAGTAGGCAACAGCTGCTCATTGGTTGCTCGCTGACACAGTGAAATGGACCTGAATTTAGTTACGTTGTTATTATTGGCTCGTCAACTTCAATGCGGTGTCAAACAAGTCAACGGCCAATTGTGAAAGTAGCACGAACTTACAGTTGCTGGAATTATAGCTTGTTCCTGAAAGAAAACGCGAATTTTTGTGGCCTCTAGCTTTTAGCTGTAGTTACAAATATTTGCGCACCATTATACTTCAGTGCCTTAAGAGAACACATCTGCAGCTCTGCTTCGTGGTCAGCGATAGAATGTTTTTAACTCTCAGCATCTCGGGGCAAATCACAAGCGTGTGGTGTCGCAATAACCTAGATCTGATGTACACAGTCAAATGAGACACGACTCTGCATAAATTCACACTGTCAATTACAACGAAGAAGAGCTGCAAATGGCCACGCAAAGCTTTAAAAAAAAAAAAAAACTCGTGAAGAAAAATTTTCGCAAAAACTTCCTGCCCATCCATAGCTATAACTTATAAGGACGCAGAAGAAGAAGATGAAGAAGAAGAAGAAACCGTATATTGACAGAGGTGGTATAGACTGTTCAGTATAAACTGAGCGGTATTTACAATTTTCTATGAGCCACTGTGCCTACAACTATATTATTTGAAATACGAACATTTCCATGTAACTAACAATAGTGTAAACATTTCACAACTCTCAAAAAATTACTTATATAATCTCTATATATATAAATAAATATATATATATATATATATATATAAATAAATAAGTGTTCACTTTAAAGTGAACCGCCCATACAGTGGTAAGACACTGGTCTATCACTCGAGAGGTTCCATTCCCGAACACTTTCTAAATCATTAAGTCCACATCCGAAACTCCGTGTCTGCAGACTTGGTGGTCACGGCCCTTAAAGCTCGGTTTCAGTCGCCGTAGTGAATTTTATTATTTTTCGCTTTTTTTTTTTTTTTTTTTTTTGGAATTCTGAGAAGAAAAATGTTAAATCGGCGACCATACCGCAAGTATGTATAGTTAGGTCGCAATTTGTCGGACAATATTGACGAATATAAAAAAAATTTGCCACACGCATTGCGGCGTAATTATAAGTCAACAGGTAAATCGCAAGGTCTGTACTGTAGAGAAATGTAAATAGAATTTGAGGTACAATCACATATTTAACATTTTCCTTCTTAGAATTCCAAAAAGGTGAAAATTAATAAAATTCAATATGGCGACTGAAACCGAGCCTTAAGGATCGGCATCTGTTACCATTATTGGGTTATATTATTTGTCGCTTGTATGGAGTTCTGAAAAGAAAAAAATGCGAAAATAGCAATTATAGTGTGAATTATATTTACTTTAGGCCACAATCCGCCCAGAAAATTTCTTATAATCTTTATTTGATGTACTAATTGCGATCCTCCTAAAAAAAAAAAATGTTACAAGTTTTACTGCGATGCTTGTAGCGTAAAGTAAGGCTAAATATAATTCACGGTATAGTCGCAAATTTCAAAATTGTTATTCAAAGAAGCGAAAAAAAAAAAAAAGTCTAATATGGCGACTGATACCCAGAGCCGTGAAGTGATAGTGAGATGAGGCGGGCTTTGTAAAGCAGGGACGCTGAAACTGGAAGTATCCTGGGGATAGAAACCCCGTTTGGTGACGCATCGTCCGCCACTTTTCCCACATGCGAAACTCTTTAGCATTGATCTGAAAATTTGGCGTTTTATTTTAGTTTTGAGCTATAATTCAAACAATTGTAAGCTCGTGTCATTTATGGCGTTGGCTCTATACATATTTGCAGGGACAGGAAGTTCTCGCGAAAATATCTTTGCCCCACTTTGTTTCAGTGGCTTTCATGCACATCTGCAGCTGTGCTTCATGATAATTGGCAGAGTGTTTTTGCATAGAGTTGTTATTCATTTGACTGCGTCAGTCAGGACACGTCTGTGATTTGCGGGTTTCACCTCCAGACGCTGTGTGTTAAGTAAGGTTAATTCTACGACAGGTTACAGTTAAAAGTTTGTCAAAGGGAACATTTCTGCCGCTTGAGCGCTGGTATCGCTAGTGGGCGCAAACTAACCAATCACAGAGCTTTCCTCAATTTTAAGTTACGTTAAGTTCATAATTTAAAACGTGAAATTGCTTTAGTTTTACTTTATAATTAAGTTAAATGACTTCTGTCATTTCAAAGCCTATTTAAATTTAATTTTACTAGAGTTTCGTATTTCTCTGGTACATTAGCGATAGCAGCGAAACCAGCGGCAGAAGTGTTTCCTGTGCCAAACTCTCCCATAAGAAAACACATTTTCTTTCTAACCTGTAGTAGAATCAACCTTAGTGTTACGGCAACCAATCACTGACCACGTGCGCACGTAACGCAATGAAACAAAATGGTGCAAAAATATTTTTGGCAAAACTTTCGGTCCCTACATATTTGACACTTCCTGGAGGGCGCTCAATAAATTACAAATAAACAACTGAGTTCAGATAATATCATGAATCACTGTGTCACATACCAACCAATGAGCAGCTCTCTACTTGAGCACACAGATGTTGTCGAAGACTAGCCTACAAGTCTGCCAACCCGCCAAATTTCCGGTCTACTCATGAGCGACTCCAACGTAAATAGAAGTTGGAACGTCGAGGTGTAATGCGAGTGCTCTGACCACTACACTACCGTGGTTAACATTACTACTGACATTTGGCGCGTAAGTAAATGACATTACGACCAGTAGTATTTAAACGACCTTATCACGATGAGTTTATCACTTCACCAGACACACGAACCCAGGCATTTCTCGGTAAAGCGCAGATGCAGAGCCGCTTAAAACCATTAGGTTCGCGATTACATAACCGTTAACCTGACTGTGACCAGTCCTGCAGGAGTTCTGGTCGGTGGTCGCCACTAACTAGACGAGTGGTCACTTTCCTGCAGCCGAGAACATGGACATTCGGCAAACTAAGGCGGTAGCCAATCATAGCCGTTGACCAAATATGATGTGGATCGTAAATTACATCCTTCTGCCAGATTACAACACCAAACTGTAGCTGTGCGTTCCGAAGTTTCTCTCGCTAACAACCGCTAGGCTGCTCTAGTCATCTAATCAATAATTTCATGCTGTTACATATCGACTGCGAGGGACGCGGAAAGTGAAAGTGTGAACACTTATGCAGAATGTTTAAAAATATTAAATACTTTGGAAGTACGTACTATAGAGCGAAACAAGTTAAAATGCCTAAAAAACTCGGGTCCTTAAACCTATACCTAAAGACATGCAAAATTCGCGTTATTTTCTGACAGCTGACTAGACTCCAAGTAACTATAGGCTCGTTCGATGTCTTCCGCTGGCCGATGTAACGTCCATTCATGACTGCTGTCTCTGGGAAAATAACAAACGGATGTGTAAAACACGACTGTAGAAACTATTCGCGGAGAAGCGATAATGCATCACATACGTCGGTCAACGGCAACCGTACCGCTCCTGTCCCACACACACAAACACAGCCTATCTAGAGAAGCCAACTAAGCCTATCCTCACCTGTTTCAAATATTTTTGCGATAATTTTTTTTTAAAGCTTAAACAAGAGCAGCTATCACAAATCTGACTGGCAGGTTTGTTTAAAATGCGTTTTGCCGTGTCAGCTAATTTTCATATACAAGTAATTATACGGTTTCAACTAAGTCAATTAACAAAAATTTAGTTAATTACATAATTGTCTAAAATCAAAGTATTTACTGCCTGGAAAAAATATCCACCACGGTGAAATCTATATTAAACAAAACAGTCAAACAGATTTTTGATATCTGCTCCGGTTTGGACTTTAAAAAAAATTATTATCTCGAAAACAGTAGAACAAGAAAGCATGGCCTTAAGTACAGAATTTTGCATGGCGCCTACTCTCACAATAATGACCATTTTTTTAAACTTACTTCTACGCCAATAACGTCAAAGCACTGATGCGTGGTAAGCAGTCGTTTGAGAACTGCTGAACAATTTCGCTACACGCAGCAGGATCCAGTAACAATTGAGGAGCCGGTCATTTACTAGCAAGCTGCGAGGCACACATTACTAAAGACATGCAAATATCGCTTTATTGGCCCTGAGCCATTGTATATTTGTATGCCCGCATTACAGGATCACAGGCTAAATAGTAATGCAGACGTGAATTGACGTGGCGGCTATTTTGATAGAAGCCGTTCACGATAAAGCGAGCACTTTATAAAGTTTGCTTACGGCCGTTTTGCAGCCATCTTTACTACCTTTAATATGAAAACTTCCACGTAACTAAAATCCAGTGTAAAAGATTCAACAGTCGTCTCAAAAGTAAACATATATTGGGGCAATAAAAAATATTTTAAATTAATTACAAGTCCTGCTGTGTGCTCAGTTTATAGTGAACAGCCTATACTGGTAAACTTAGCCGCTTATTGGCTGCCTGAGGTTGTTGATACCAGCCCCGTGTCTGTTTGGTTTCTGCATGTTACATCAGGTTTCCTATTGGTCGGGCAGGGAAGCTGCCTTACGCTGATTGGCTGTAGCGTATCTGCCATGTTGCTGGCCAGGGAAGCCATTTTACTGGAGTGTGTGACTGAGTTCGTCTTCCTACCGGTTATTTTACTTCTGTATTCCTAAATATTCTGTGACAGGATAGTGAACATTTTAACAGTTGATCCTGTATCATCGACTGAAAATGTCGTACAGGCGCGCCATACAAACTGTCGGCCAACAGTAAAAGTCTGATAAGCACATAGTATTTAAGAGTCCAGTCTGTTGTCAGATAATAACACGAAATTTGCATGTCCCTATCCATTACATGATCTGTACAGACGGGAAAAACTCGCGTGATCACTGACCTGTATACTAGCATTCAAGAATATGTGTGTATTCTAGCAGACAACAGCTGCTCATTGGCTGCTCGCTGACACAGTGAAATGGGCCCGCATTTAGTTACATTGTTATTATTGGCTCATCGACTTCAATGCGGAGTCAAATAAGTCAACGGCCAATTGTGACACGAGCTTACAGTTTCTGAATTTCTAGCTTGTGTCTGAAAGAAAACGCGAATTTTTCATGTCTCTAATGATCTGACGTCAGAGACATGCCTACTTTCCAGAGGCTGTTGTGCAGATAATAGGCCTAAGCGAGTTGGCACATTCAACCCATGTGTGCCTTGCAACGGCTCACACTAGACTACCGAGGTACTTTCAAGAAATAATATTACAAGTTCAGTAAACAATGTCATACACACCTACGCAGACGAAATCTAACAGTGATGCAAAGTTGTTAAATGACAGCTATACGACTACAGCCAACGCAGACTTAATTATTTACTCCACTGTAAAAATATTCTCGACATGGCCGAGAAGGTGATGCGCATGTGTTGCACGTGAAAGAGACTTATGACGCAAACTGTAGGTAATGTATAGTTAATGCCCAATGCATCCAGTATTGACTGACCTGGTTTGTGAAACGTCCTACATATTTGATTTATAGCTGGTTAATATTTTAATCCCCGTGAGCCCGGCACGCGATTTACTGTTTGCGAGAAGTAATTTCCATGTAAGTTCAGCGCAAACCAAAATATTTCTCTCTCGTAACAACTGACGTAAATAGTAACCGGAAAGCTTGGTGAACTCTTTTTAAGAGAAGTTCATACACATGTACAGCTATGCTATTTGTGCAATACACGCCCTAGAGAGTTTCGAGTCAACAGGAAACCTGCAAGCGAACAATGGTTCAATTAAGTGATACTTGGTCTACGTTGCAACAGGGGCAGCGGCCAGTGAACATAGAGTGAGTTAGAGCTTTTGGTCAGCGCTTAACATCGAGGTCTTCAGCCCTGGTGAGGGGTGACATGAGGTGAGTATGGAGCAGCCCCGGAATGAAGGGACGGGGTAAACGGGAGATCCCCGAGAAAACCCGCCGACCAACGGCATCGTCCGGCACGATTCCCACATGCGAAAATACGGGGACTGACCCCGCCTGGAAACGAAATCGGATTGCCTTGGTGGGAGGCAATGGACTGACCACTCGCACACCGTGGCCCCACGTGAACATTGAGACTAAATACTATAGAGCAGTGAAATCGAGCATGCATATTATTGAACTCACGTAATTTTCATCTCTCTGCTCCTAAATCAATAGAGACCCGCAAATTTAGCGGATTTATTTGAGGAAATGTTGGCTATTGAAGTCATGTTCATGTCAGTTACTTTTGCTACTGGGTCACTGATTATTCAACTTGTCCTTGAGGACCTGCACGAAAATATTCACTAACAACTTCAATATATTCTGTTCACTGTAAATTGAGCACTATACAATATTTTTAGATTCCCGGCGGGGTCAGTCCCCGGATTTTCGCATGTGGGAATCGTGCCGGACGATGCCGTTGGTCGGCGGGTTTTCTCGGGGATCTCCCGTTCCCCCGCCCGTTAATTCCGGCGCTGCTCCATAATCACCTCATTTCACCCAAAATATCTCACGCACCCAATATTTTCAATGACCAAAAACTTTTATTTTATTGGGTCATAAATGTAAAATTTTGATGTGTTGAAACTTTCAAGTAGATTTTAGTTACATGGAAGTTTTCATATTGGAAATATTAAAAATACATGCAGACTGCCTGAAAGAAAATTCTAAGCAGTGCTAACTTAATCGTGAACAGCCTATACCACCCAATGGATCAGCAACCAATGAAGAAGTAGATGAGGACAAAGAGTACACAAGACTGTGGAGTCCAGCCGGCTTGTTTCTAAACCCGTGTGTGACATTTCTGAGTCTCTTTCAATAAGTGAACAAGTAGGTAAAGTAAAGGTCACACAATTGAAAACTTTATATCATTTGACTTTACGATAGCTTTCAATACATGGCTTCTTATGTGATTTTTGTTTAAAAAACGGAGCCTTTGTTGGTTTTCAGCTCTCGTTACTTTACGTTCGTATTATGTATTGGTTAGATACTTAAAGTAACAAAACGTACAGTCAAATGCTACGGCATCTACGGTAACATATACGCAACATACACTTAAAAATTTTTTGTCAAATTTACAAGGATTTTTTTTTGTACCTTTACAAATCCTTATAAAAGTACAAAGATTTTCTTTGTAAAATTATTAGTTTATGAAGTTACCGGCAGACTTGCCAACTTTTACGATTTATTCGTAAAATGTACTAAAATGGTAGGGCTTTTACGATTTTACGGGAACCTACAAAATTCTATGAATTTTTAGACGTTCCGCGATTAGATGCGCATTTTTTTTAAAGCCAGAAGTAGCGTAAATCTGTTTCGCTCAGTTCTGCTAACATAAACTGCAGTTCTAATCAGCTTTCATTCGAATGACGTGTACTAACGGCCGTAAAATAAGTTTTTAGTGGGAATTCAACAGTTGGTCACAATGAGTACGTCGAACGAACCAATGAGAAAATTACGTTTCAAAGTCAATCAATGGATTTCTTCAATAGGCAGTTTCAAAATGGCGGAGTGCGCGTGGGATTTGTTTGGAGTTCCCGACGGAGTCACTAGATTCTTCGCACTTGGAAGCTTTTGATTTTGACGAGGAAACACTATTCTGCAGCCCTTTTAATACGAATCACACATATGGATACTGTTACTACGTGTCAAAGTCTGAACTTAGAAATGTGTGGCGTGTGTTTGAGAGGACGCCTAACCTATTCATACAAACAACATAGTACGTATTTGAAGCAAAATACGTCTGTGAAGCGTACGTAAAAGAATTTCGCTCTGAGTTAAATTCGTGTTTATTATTATTTGTGAAGTTTGCGAGTTGTAAACGTATTTATTCCCTAATAAAATTATAAAACATGGTGTTACCAACGGTAACTCACCTTATTTAAAACAAACGTTAAATTCCGTACTTTGCAGTGAAACTGATTTTCCTTTAGCATCATTACCAGTGCGCAATATTTATTTATGTTTTTATGAGGCCTGGCTTATTTCATAACATAGGTTTTGTGTGTCAATTAAGTTAGGAAGTTTTCGGAGGTAGGAATAAAAAGTAGGGCTATGATTGTATTATAATAAACATAACAGAAACACCTGCGATAGTATTTCGACTGGAAATGCAGCAGCAAAATTTATTATGTATAGTCACATTTTTATATCACTGTAACATAATAAAAACCATTATGTTTGTCTATCATAGTCTGATATTTTTCTGTATAGTAAATGCAATACAGTTTTTTATCTGTTCAAATAAATGCATAGGCATTAAACACAATTATAAGACGCACAAGTTTCAAAGAATGGGAAAAAAATTTGAGTACAATATGATTTTGCAGACTGTTTTAATTGGGTCAGTTTATATGTAGGTATAGGCCTAGGCCTACTTATTTAGAAAGATTTCAACAAATTCCTGGAACTATATACGTTTTAAAGTTTAGTAAACTTGCATAAATTTGGTAAAAACGTGAGAGTAATGAATTTTGACACAAAATTGCCGCGTGCAATTTACGCTAAAATTTAACATTTAGTAGGTGTATTACTAATTCTCTTGATAAATAACTTCAGTGTTATTTATGAAGTACAATGAACATTTAATTTTTTTCCCTTATTGAAAGTACAGCTACAAGGCTAGACCTTGTATACAAACATATACTTTGTATTTTTTTGACAAGGACAACCATTGTAGTATTACAAGGAATTTCTTTGACAACTGGATTTCCAAGGGTTTTCTTTGTAAAAGTACAATTTTTTTTTACAGTGTAATCGTGGTTGTATAAACTGTGAATAGGCCTTAGCAAAGACGCATGCAGCGGACGCGTGTCTGCTGCGAGACAAGTTAGGCTAGGCTACGCCCCTAGGGCGCCTAACTAACGGGACAGGTTTACGTAAGACAAGCGAGGCGGACGCTAGACGCTCAGTGAAAGTGTTGCGGCGACAACCTGTCCCAGGGCAGAGGTGCGCGGGTCCAGTCCACGCCACGTCGACAACCGGGTCACCTTGCCGTCGTCGCGAACCTCGCTCTACGTCGCAGGTCTGCTCAGTGGACGATCTGACACAATCAGCAGATACTGGGAAAATTCGCAGGTTCACTGACCTGCAGGCTAGCCTCATGCGCACTGGATGTGATAGCAGCTGTTTATTAGCTGCTCGCTGACACAGTCAAATGGGCCTGTATTCAGTTACAGTTTTATTATTAGCTCAGCTACTTCCACGAAGTGTCGAATAAGTCAACGGCCAATTATGAACGTGACGCATACGTATAGTTGCTGGAATTTTAGCTTGCGCCTGAAAGAAAACGCGAATTTATCAGGTCTCGTAACTATGGCCAGTGTGTGCATACGTCTACAAAGTCTAGGCTGCTGCCAGTTGAATCCGAGAAACTCTCGTGCAACACTTCTTGAGCACTATCTAGCAGAGTGTCGCAGTCTTCGAGATGGCAACACTGGACAGAAGGGTCTAAAATTGAGCTTGGAGCTCTACAACGTCCATTACTTCCCTGATTTGCCTGCATATAGCACAGGCACACGAAACAGGGAAATGCATTGCCGTAGATTAGCTTGAAGTGCTATTACTAGACACGCTGATCTAAGACTAAACGAATTTTGTACCAACTTGTTTTAAAGCTTTACGTGCATGTAATTTTTCTTTATGGTTAGCGAGTGAATGTTTCTTAAGACATGTTGCCAATAACCATCGAACAGAACTGCAGATGTAAAATGGAAGAAGTTGGTGCAAAATACTTGGCGAGGTTGTCATATCGAAGCTCGCCGCTGTCTACTACAGTAAACACAGCTCTGCAAAGAGCCCACGATTTTTCGCGAAAAGAATTCTGGAACAGTTTGCTTCAATTCCTTATGTGTAGGGACCCCTGTTTTTCGCGAAAATAATCCTGCCTCACTTTGTTTCGGTAGATTACGTGCACACCTGCAATTCTGCTTCATGGTTATTGGCAGCGTGTCTAGGTGAAGAGCCGCATCTCATTTGACTGAGCCAATTACAATAACGTTCCTGCAACACCACATGTCTGTGATTAGCCGGTAGAATCCTATCCTAAGGCTCGTGTTAGTTAAAATATCCACTCACTGACCACGAAGCAGAACTGCATATGTGCACGTAAGGCACCGAAACAAAGTGAGGCAAAATTCTTTTCGCGAAAACAAGGTTCACTACTTATGTGTACATATGAAGCTCTGCTTCATGGTTATTGACAGAATGTATTATTGCACAGGCGTGGTTCATTTGACTTGTGCAACAGGAACAAGGTTACTGCCACACCACACGTCTGTGATTTGCGGGTAGAACCGTAGACGCAGAGAGTTAAAAAAAACAGCCAATCATTGACCGTGGAGCAGAGCTGTACATGCGGCATTGAAACAAACTGTTGCAGAATTCTTCTCGCGAAAAATCCTGGGCTCTAGGTGTGCAACACTACACCGGCACCACTGCGACAAAGAGCCTACTGGGACCAACGTTACAAGCACGACGACATCGACAGACAGGCAGACGTCAAGAGAGCCACAGTGCGATGACTCAGCTTGACGACCATGGTGACCTCGCGCTCCTCAAAAGCCGTCTCGTACCTCTGATCCTACCCTCTACGTATTCGCAGAAGAAACACACCCGGGGCGGCGGCGGTAGTTGCAGATCGCCGGTCGACGTCCATTGTATTCAAATGCGTGGGTCTCTATGGATGCGGTCCCCCCGCCCCCCCCCCCCCCGGAGAGTCGGTGCTGAATAACAGGTTCGGCGGCGAGTGAGCGCGAACCACGCCCATCACCGATAAGGATAATTCGAAGGTGGTCCCCAGTGGACAGAAAAGGAAAGAAGTTACGTCGAACCACAGAGCGGGGCGGGAAGGTGACTTCACGCTCCGCGCCCTCCTCTTAAACACAGAGGAAGACAGACACCATCAGTTCGAGCACACTGCGTTTAGAGGCGATGAGGCGAGACCAAGCCTTATAGTCCGCAATTTAGATTTGAGACAGTTTAATATTATTGCGTGTCGAAAAGCCACAGGAATGAACAACACATTTCACTTTTACTTCACCTGAAGACGGGAGCAGATGTCAGCTCCCGAAACGTCGTGAAAAGTCGGTCTTTATAAATCTATTGTATTTTCTTTTTGTCTTCATTGTTGTGTCGTCTAGCCTGTTGTCTGTGACGTCGTCGTTGTTATCCTGTCTTGTGTTCAACGTTGTCTTCGTCCTAGTACTTGTCTAATTGAGGTATCTTGAGTTTAACTGATTATCTGGTTTGAATTTCGACTTTTCTTTTTGGATGTACTTATTTTCTTTTTTTGATTGTTGTTGACTAATTCTGTGCGGGATCTTTTATGTTCTGTTGTTTTGGTTTACGGATGTAAGATTTCTGGGACGACATAATACTGCAATGGCGTATGTCTACAATAGCATTGTACGTTATTCTGTTCCATTGCAAGAATCATTCAAATACATTAACAAATTTCAGGTAGTAGTTTTCTCCTTTACTGAGAGAAGAAGCCCATAGTATTGTTACAAGTTTTAGACATAAACTTTATATGTGGGCAATTCCCATGAGTTCTTTGGGATAGAGGTCTTATTATTACAAATAAAAGAGTTAAATTAAGTACTGGATTTAATAGCTCACAAAGCTACGAAATACACAAAACAGTAATCAACTAGAACTCTCACAACACAATTAGTTATGCACACAATTACTCCTGTGTCAC
>PNEQ01094348.1:10581-30192 GCA_003012365.1 Medauroidea extradentata | reverse complement strand
AAAACCCTTTTTGAAAAGAGCTCATTATACTTGGTTGTTTGCAGTAACTGATCCCCTAGATATTACCTTTGTGTGCAGAAGTACAAAGCTGACATTGCCTCCCATAACGAAAACAATATTTGGTACTGGAATGATTGAGAATTCTTCTCACTGTGACTTGATATCTAATCGTTTTAAAGCTCTTGCTACAGTCAATGATATAATGTATTTGAATGTTACTTATCCTATTTTACATGTACCAGAATTTCAGTTTAACGTCAATCCAGAAAAAGTATTTGGTTGGTTACCAGTAAATTTAACTATAGATAAAGCTATGTTGTCTGAAATTGACAAGTATTTACAGAGAAATGAATACAGTGTACCATATAGTCAGATCATGCACATTGTAAATAAGCCTGAAGCCAGTGTAGCTGATGTTCTTAGTGTTCTTAATGTTTGTTTAGAGTGTATTCTCAGTATTACCATAGTTGTTTTAGTGATTGTGTTTAAGAAATGCTACTTGGTTAAGCTCATGAATAACAGTTCTACAGACTTGAAAGGCGTAACGGCCTCTGAGGTAAAAGTTGTGTGGCCTAGTGCCAGTGAGCCAAGTTCAGCAGCTCAACAGTAGTCTTGATTCATTTGTGTTTTTACTTGTATCTGGGTTATGTATCTACGTGTTTACGTTGAGTGTTGCTGTGGGCTCCACTCTTCAAAAAAGGAGGGTGATTGTAAGGGACTGTAAGTAATTGTGGACACCCAGTGTGTAGTTTAGTTCGCTACACCCAGTAGCTCGCCTCTCGCCATTGGCTAGTTGTTGTCAGGCGTCAGCCGCGTGCTAGCCGGCCCGCCCCCACCGAGCTCAGAGCGCGAGGCAGTTCGTAGTTAGCAGTCCGCGAGGCATGACGTGTTGTAAGAGTGTTCAGTCAGACGCCCGCACAGTAAGACGTGCTGTGATGTCAGTTGCTAGTTAGCAGTCCGAGCAGTCAGACGTGTCTTCAGTACTAGCATTACAAGTGTGGTAAGACGTCCGCGTGTGTAGACGTAGGCGCGCAGTAATGAGAGCACGAGTACTAGAGACGCATGTAGGCTAGAGACCTAAGCATGGGCCGCCGGCGAGCACGCGTGAGTGCCCCACAGCGACGTCACCCTTGCTGTATAGTGTGTGGGACATTAACATGTCAATAAATGGGTGAGACACGCACCGTAACGTATAACGATCTTGTTAATTGTGACACCCGACATACCCACATTCAGGCCTTCTACCATCACGGGCCTAGAGACGACATAATCAGGTGTCTGCACTGTCCAGCGCAGTGCTCGAAATCCCGTGTAACGCCCTATATTAAATAAGGGGCAGTTACATCAGCTTTAAAATGAGTCCAAACACTACATGAATCCGATAAAATTGACAAGTAAAGTTAAATACTTTTCTCTTGCTTTAACAGTTAAATTTTAAATAGACTTTTAATGTTAATTTCTCTATTAGCCTCCCCAATTAATATGTTGGATCCCGCCATATACATCCTTATACCTGGTTAAGTTGGCCAACTTAATTTGTTATAAACAACAGAAAAAAAAAATTAATTAAGACAAAAAAAATTTGAAATTACTGTATGATACGAGGCCAAGTAAGTGCTACGTGCCAGTGCACGTTACACTATGTTTGTTAACAATTGTTTAATTCAGGAACGCCTGTTTTCTATAATTGTCTATTAAAGTTGTTTTTTTTTTTTAATGTTCCTGGATTTCGACGTGGTCTTAATACCTGTTGCTATCTCTGGGGTGGTGAGGTTCCAGCTCTCCGAAGAGGGCCATTCTTCAGTCAAATTTTGGACTGGAACTTTGGACGCTCCCACGCCGCCCCGTCCGGCAGCCCTCTTTCGCCCTGAACATAAGGGTTCTCCTGGAACCGGCCTTTGGTGCCATGCAGACATTAGCTATGCCTAGATGCCCTGATTGGATGATTCCCCGTCGGTGCCTTGGACTTGCTGATAGGACCGGGGGTTGTGCTGGTGCTAGCCCAGCTCGGGTAATCGGCATATGAACTTTATTTACGTTTGTTCAGTGTGTGGTGTGTGGTGCGAGCGTGCGTGGAGCAAATCGTGAACTGTCTCCGTCTGGCTTCGGACTTCCCTTCGGCGATCTTCGGGCCCTCTCTGCGATGCTCAGGTTCCCCTCCCTCTGGTCGCCCCTTCCCCGCCTACCCCTTCCTTCCTGCCGAGGTTCGCAGCCTTGACAGGAGCAGACACTCTCCTTCTGGCAGTGCTTCACTTCTGATCACCTATCTCGAAAATATGGGACTCACTCGTCGTGCCGTCGAACGGCGTTACTTGTTACGGTCAGAGGTTGCTTTTTCTAGTTTGTTACAGCCTATGGTTCCCAGCGTTTTGGTACGTCGTGCGTATTTTCACTTGTAACGTTTAATATCCTTTTAACTTTAAATTGTATCCTGGTTTGTACGGCTGGCAGCATGCTGAGCGAGTTACCATTCTTCGGGTTCTATTTGACCGCGCCTCTGTTTGTCAAATTATGGGGCTTACGTTTTGACGCTTGATAATTGTGCCATACTATGTTGTATTGTGTAATTTGCTTGGTGATTGCAATATACGAATATTATTGTTAACATATTTGTAGATTTCATTTCTGTAGAATTGAGTTATGATCTCAGGAATATCCCATTTGTTTCTTGTGTTGCTATAACGCAGCACAGTGCAACTTTACCAACAGAGTTGACAGGACAACATACTATGGCAACAATGTCGGGCATCCTACACGAGAGGGTTCTCGTGAGAAGCAGTAAGAAGTGGAGGATATGACAGTAATCCTCGTGAAAAGAAGAAAGGAGAACATTTAAAATACACAATTTCAAAAACAAAGATGTTAAAGTTTGCATAAATTACTGTTGCTTAGTCTATAAAAACCCTGCAGCATACAATGTACGTATGCATACATCCTATCATACGTTTTTCAGTTATTTTGCCCTAGTTGTTAACACAGACAACTTACTCTGTGAAAATATGCTATGCAAAGTCACAGTTTCAAATCCCAAGTGCTGGTGTCAGACATACCTTGAAATTGATGCTCCCTGCAAGAATATGACCAGGCCATAAGTACTGAGAGCTACCCACAAACAGTGTCGCACTCTCCTGGTCATGCTTTAGGTCCGACACCTTCCAGTGAAAATTCTGCAGGTCATACTCTCGCCTGTAGCCAGTGCCAGTCTCAGTTATATTGAGGTAGCCAGCATCTGCTGCATCATTGTACTCCCACAGCTGCTGATAAAACAATAACATAAACACTTGCAACATCACTCTACAACGATAAAAATATAACTGACCATTATCAAACCAACATCTAACATTTACTTTTTTTGGTACTGATCCCTGCTTATTTAGCTACTTTTCAGTCACCTGGACACTACTTAACCCATTTGCATCCACACACCTTAAAAGTTAGAGCGGCCATGGAATCCACAAACTTTTTTTCGATTTTCCTAAATGGAAGCAAGTTTATAAAATTATACTAGTAATTTTATTCTGCAATTAAACTTTCAAATTTGATTGCCTGTACAAAAAAATATTTTATAAGTTTCTTTTATCAATTTTCTGTAATTTATTGATAATTTTTCCCACACTAATTAATATAAAATCTCTGACTAATCACATTAAATATATTTCCATATTATATTATTTATACATTACTTTTAATATATCTCTATACGAACATTTTTTTAAAGAATTTTAAATATATATATATGTATGTATGCCTGTGCGTGTGTGTACATAAACATACAAAGTACGTACAGTGTGCCTGGAAACAAACTCATGATACGCATATCATGTGAGTTCTGGGCAAAATTGGAGATGGAAATATAAGGGGCAAAATATCATATATTTTACATGGAAAATGTGGCAACATTGCATGGAAGAAGTCTCTTGCGCTTCGCATACAGGGATTATTTTGTTATGTCTAGGAAAGATAGAATTATGTTTGTACTGCTCGAAATTTGAACCTGCACCCATTATATGCAGGTCAGAAGAGCAAGTAATAAGTTATCTGTGTCATGCAAGAGGGTACTAACTACAGTGCTACATTGCCATGTCTGGCATGTAAAATATCATAGTGCAACATTTTGCTACTAAAATTTTTGTCTCTAATTTTGCCCAGGATTTGTGTGCTGTGCTAATGTGTTTGATTTTGTTCATTCTGTATGTATGTGTTTATGTATGTATGTGTTTATGTATGTATGTGTGCATGTGTGTATGTATGTATGTATGTACATATGCATATATGCATGCATGTGTGTGTCTGCGTGTACATAAAAAGTGATTCACAAAACAAATACATCTGAAATTACAAATAATTAGTCTTATACCTAAACACTTTACTAAAGTTCACTTACATAATAGAACAAACACTCGTACACAGTATGTAAAAATATGTAACAATTATTACTTATGAACAGTAAAAAAAAAAGATTCGTTTGCATCTCAAGTAAAGCAGTTGTAAGTGATACACAACAGCGAAAAAATCTTATATTTACGATTACATTGGTCATGTTATACACATGTGCGCTCATGTTTTACCTTATAAAAATACTGTAGAACTAAATTTACATACAATATAACAAATTAATCTTACAGGTGTAGCACATTAAAAAAAATAGTTCTACACCTAATAATTCTTGGAGAATTTGTTTACAATACCAACAATATCCACTCAAATAACAGTAACATAATTCATAACATTGAGAGCTGTCTCAAGAAATTCAATAATTCTTGAGAGTGTGATACGGCTTGAAGTGCTAAAGACACAAGGCAACATTACAGTTGTCACATTTCCAGGGCGACTCTCTCCTTTGCTTCTTTTCTAAGCACACGACACAACGTTTGGCGAATTTTGCCTCTTTAACTGCAGAGGGAGCAAGTTTCTCTGGATAGTGCCTGCCACTCAGGCGCGAAGGCAAATCTCCAGGTGTACAGACCGCCTCTTGAAGACATCTTCTTTGAAGTAGGTCTCTAAAAGTTCTTCTGCTAGTTTCTGTTTGAATACACGAAATGTTCTGTCCTTCTTACCATGTAACTGTTTATACAGCACATAACTGTTTAATAGCATCATGTCTAAAACATTAAAAAAAAATTTTCTTGTACGCCTTACTATACCTTCTCATTACATGGAATTAGCTCATGACTTGTTCTCCTACATCTACACCTCTCATCTTCATCTTATAATCTATAATTGCAGTAGGCTTCATAATTTAGGTTTCTGTTTTACGATGCACCGTCCCTGTTTCTGCAAAATCAAGTGTGTGTTTCATAGATAACATGCAGACGTCCCTTTTATCTTTCCACTTCATTGACGTGATGTTGTTGCTGCTGTAGGCTACAACTTCACCTACTTTTAGTTTTTCTTTCGAGAGTTCTTTCGGCATATTTTTGCGGTTGGTGCGAACTGTTCCGCAAACATTTGTTCCAGCAGAGAACAGTCTGTGAAACAGGTCGGGTGAACTGTACCAATTATCAATATACAGGGAGTAAGTATCCTTTGTTCAGTAAATCACATTTCTGCATCATTTCCACCACTATTGCAGTGCTATCAGGAATTCCGTCCGTTTTGTCTTTCCCAACTTATCTTTTGAAGTTGCAAATATACAAATTCGCAGAATCACAGTGTTTGTAGAACTTTATCCCAAACCTTGCACGTTTAGGTTTGTAGAATTGAATAAAATGCAGTCTTCCCCTGCATTTCATCAAAGACTTGTCAATGCACACATTTTCTGATGGTGAGTAAATTTTGCGAAACGAATCTGATGCCATAGTTATAATAGGCCGAATTTTACGTAGTGGATCTGCTGGGTCCAGAGTTTCGTTGTCCACTAAATGTAAATATCTGTTCAGGGATACAGAACGCTGTCGTGGCATTACACTTCTAAAATATGGCGTATCTATAGCAACATCCTTACTCCAGTAACTTTGAAGAGTAGGTTTTTGAACGATACCCATCAAGATAAGAAGAGTGAGATACACTCGTAATTCGTCCGGTATTGTACTTACAAAACTGCTGTCACTTGACCCATATTTATTAGTCTGTTCTACAATATGATCCACAACACTGTCATCCATGCATAAAGAAAATATCGCTGCCCGGCTGAATTCTTATCTAAATTTAGGTTTGGTGCTATGCCAGAAACACCAGTGAAGGGATGACACACAGGTTGCGAAAGAACCTGTTCCTACTTCCTGTCGATAACATCACCGCAACCAGTGTCCATTGCAATGTTTTCGTCACCAGACTCGGAAGAACTGTCATTTGTGTTGTTATGAACTACACTAGAATGGTTCGTTGAAGCATGTTTGTTATTATCAGAGTTCATTTCATCTTCACTGCTTGAACTGTCAGAACTTAATATTTCAAAACACCGCATCATTGCCTCATCATCCCTACCACACACAAAAATGACACTCCTCTTACGTGATGCCATTTTTACACTCAATAAAAATAACTATGTTCTATCTAATATATAAAATTCTCGTGTAACAGTGTTTGTTTCCATACTCCTCCGAAAAGGCTTAAACAATTTCAACGAAATTTTGTACATACATTCGGTAGGTCTGCGAATAGGTTTTTATCTATTTTTAATACTCCTAAGTGCTATTGTTTAGTACATATTTTGAATTAATTTATGTGACAAAACAAGTTTGTCGGGGTAGCTAGTTTACTATAATCATTTCTCAATCCTAACAATCCGCAACACTAATTATGTTCTAAACAGTATTGCAACTAATAGAAAAGTTATTTTGTATGTATGACTGTTTGTACACTAGTCTGTAATTTTTCACTTTGCTGTATACCTATAAAGCATTAGTACAAGCTATAATTACAAAAAATATTTCAGATGAAAACATATTGTAGCCGTTTATATAACTTTGTCTCAGACACATGCAGCTTTTGTGTAAATAAAAATTAGCAGGCAAAATGCAAACAAAATTCAGTACTTATAATGACAAGTGTCACGACGAGACAGTAAAACCTTCAAACTTACGTTTTTCACTGCAGAACGACAGCCTCACTTGGAAAGACGCGAAGTAAAGTTGTGAAATACCTTGCGGATGTCAATAACATCAGATTTCAAATGCTAATAGTCATATTTCCACTAAATGATTCGTACACTGTGCTGCCATCTCCAACACGGCAGTCGAACTATAATCGCAGCCTGACAATACGGCAGCATTACAAAACACGCGATAAGATAGTAGAGGTAAACAAAACAGAGAGGTCACCACGTGCTGTTTTCATGCCCAAACGAACGTAGCTTCACTATATACTTCATATACTTCACAGATGGCACTGTGAGTTCCTCCAAGCCAAACTAGCGATCTCGTGTACCAGTACACTTATGGTGTTATCAACCAAATATGCGGGCGCATACTGATACGCTTGTGGATGTAAATGGGTTAAGTTTATCAACATCCACAGTGATGTGCCAACCATTCTGAGAGTTAGGGGGGGGAGGAAGAAATTATATGTGAGAGTGAGAGAGAGAGAGAGAGAGAGAGAAAGAAAGAAAGAGTGAGTATGTGTGTATATGCACATATGCATGCATGCACACCCCCACACGCCCCCATACAAGCACATCCGCACCCACGCACCCACACACAAACACACTCACATACTCTCTTGTCACGTGATACAACACTCTTGGGAGTGATTGTCTACATTTTCCCTTTTCCCCTACAAATAAACCAAGGTCATTCTGTATAGTAAATGTGAAAAATAGATGGAAAAAACGGGGAGTGGGCACTACCCTCATCCCCCTGATGATTTGGCCCTATCAAACTATATATCACAGTATGTATAACAATACTTTAATATTTCTACTAAATAATAAAGTTTAAATTAATTTTATAATTTATTCTTAACAATATTGTTTCCAATCAAATAATACAACCAATTGAATACAACTACAGAATTAAAAAAAAAACATAACTAGATTAGGCGCTAAAGATTTCATTGGTGACATTTACACCATCTGCCCTCATGAAAAATCCTTAGACTCTAGCTACAACTTCTACATTATTGGATGTAGTAGTTGTAGAAGGTGCCGACCACTCGCAGAAATAATGATTGATGTGTGTTAGGAAACTTTAACTTACCAAAATTTTCATTAAAAAACCAGTTAATATTGAATTTAATTTATAATACTGCACTTACATAGCAGAAACAAAAATGTCATAAATGTTGCACACATTCTGCATTTAATACACAGGCAGCTAAGATACAAATTTGTTTGGCACTACACGACTTTAATATTAGTAATTTGTCACTGAAAACAGCGTAATTATGGTATGTATGATATAAACAACAAACAAAAGAAACACCTACAACATCATGAAAATCAAACTGTTGAGAGAGAGTGAGAGAGATTTTGGCCAGCGCTTAACATCGAGGTCTTTAGCGCTGTTGAGGGGTGACATGATGTGGGTACGGAGCAGTACCGGAATGAAAGGGCGGGGCAAATTGGAGATCCCGAGAAAACCCGCCGACCAACAGCATCATCCGGCACGATTCCCACATGCCAAAATCCGGGGACCGACCCCACCGGGAATCAAACCAGGATCGCCTTGGTGGGAGGCGAATGGTCTGACCATTCGGCCACTGCGGCCCCATCAAACTGTTGAAAAGCATAGTAAGTATTTTGTACTTTCCTAGCTGTCAGTCTATTATCATTAAGGTGCAAAATTGGAGACATATTTGTAAATGAATACTTTGTTAACAAAGACCATGAATTTACAATGTACAGATAAATGTCCCATAATACTGTGCAATACATATATTCTACTTTTTGTGTGAGAAAGCAACTTTTTAAAATTGAACATCACAATATAAAAAATTAAAATGTTTTATATAACACTGATGCAAATTCTTCATATACACTAAACATTAAGCAATAAATAGTAATAAATAAAAAAAGAAAGAATCAGTAATTTTTGTTGCAGCTATTTGTTCTGAACCACTTTAGACATCTTCCCATTCCTTCACTACACACAATGGGGCTGTTGCAGTCTCGGATTTTCTCAAGGAAGGATGTCTAGCCTATACTCAAATACCACAAACCTTAAATTTTTTTTGTGAATAATGTGACGGGTATTATTTTATGAACAGAGTTTAAATTTGACCAATGAAAACATAGTACAAACATTTTTAGTAAAAAAAAAAATGAAATTAGAATGAATTAAAAATTTTGCAGTGGAATGAAGTTAACAGCAACATGGCGTGTGCTTAGCACACATCCTCCAACTAGTCAATCTAACACATTGTGCTCATTCAGTGTGATATGTGTACTCAGTGCATGTTCAGTAACATCATCCTAAACAGTCACCATGAATTCTGCATTTAAGCTTTTAAAATTATTTTGTAACTTAAATATTTCAGATGCCTTTTGAATATTTTTAAATGCCACAGTTTTCTTTGTTCACACTATTTTAATAATCTACATCTTATAAAATGTCAACAGGCTCGAATTAACACATTCTAGAACTAATTTTCTACAAAAGAAATTTTCAAAAGAAATATTATATCAATATTAATTTCCCTTCTTATTTTTTCAGTGTTAATTTGTCCTTTGTAGATTTAATGACATGCTATTGTGTGCAAGACCTTGTTTACTGCTCCAAACTTCCCCTTATGTGGGAGAAATTGATATCAGTCACTGCCATTATAGCCAGTCGGCACGAGATGTTCAGAGGAGGCGGACCCGCCTGTTTACCCTGGGTTCATCACCTTCTTGCACAAATCATTTTAGTGTAACAATAGTGTAAGTCTTAATGAACTGGAACTAATTTTGCTTGTTTTGGCCCGGGGCTCCTCACCCCCTGCCGGCCACTGCGCCCTAGGGTTTTACTTGTAACATTATAATTTTCCACCGTTAGCCTTGTGCTGTTTTCGCCACATTGCCCACTGGAGGAGTTAGCTCCATATCCACTTTGCTGTCTTGGCCATCTGCATAGTGTATTTGAATGGTGAGAAAATCTCTTTAACCAGACCTCGGTTTTTTTTGTTGGTTGCTCGCCCAATCCTTAGTGAGTTATCAGCCAAGTGTCTTAAGAGTGTATATATTGACGCGTCGGGATTGGCCAGGACAGATCCCCACCGTAACTCTGCATGGTGCAGAAATCCAATAGCCTGTCATCGGCTTACCGACTATGGGATCCATCACCACACTTCATTGGAGGGGTTTTCCCAGTGGCTTCCTGCAGTGCACCCTTCCTGCCACCCATTTCTGCTCTGCTCTCCCAGCTAGCCAGCCAATTTTTCCCGTTATGCCTATCCATAATATCTGTCTCCTACCCAGTGTATAAACTGCACCACTTTTATAACCATAATTATTAATTCCTAAGCACCTCCCACATATCAGATGCTGCTACTGTGACGTGGGCCATATGTTACATTCATTTCCAAGCACCCCAGCATGTCAGATGGCTTTTTCCCCACTGTGGGTCATGTCAAACACCCTTCACACACAGCCTGCATGAAACTAATATATGTAACTTAAATGAAATGGACGGAGTAGCTGCATTATCATCACAAGCTTGGAAAGCAAGAAGCAGCTGACATATCAACGTGCGTGTGTGTGATCCAACTCTGTTTAACATAATTACTGCACTTTTGTGTTACTAGAGATAGTGCACTGACTTAAATGACAATTCCAAAAATAAAGAATAGCCTAAAAAATGGATGAAACAAAGCACATGATACAAAACGCTGCACAGGAAACAGACCTTGTTGAAAACCGCTCCAAAGCTATAAAGAGCAGGCTCTGAGAAGCGTATGGCACGCTCGTTCCCCCACACAAATTTGTCCCAGTCTATGGAAAGCCTGGCAGTGTGACGAGTTGTGGCATACCATATGGTTGGCTTGCCTGTAAAACCCCACAAGAAGTGGATGGTGTCATTGGGGCCATCTGCTTTTATGTGCACCACAGTCACATTGCTGCATACACTGATGTCACATCCTGGGTTCACCACTGTTGTCAGCTGTTAACAAAGCATTAAACTGAGCGGTGCACAAGGCTAACAATTTTAACAATTCCAAGTATTCCATTAGATCTTAACAGGTATAGGATTAAGGCTTTTGAAACCAAGTGGTTTGTACCACGAATGTTACCTAAACCGAACAAGATAACATAACAAAAAAATAAACATAGATTCACAAAAAAAATAAACATAGATTCACAAAATAATATTATAAAATAAATTATGAAGATTTTTTTTGTGTGTGAGCATGTGCATGTGTGTGTGTGCATTGTGTGTGTGTGTGCATGTGTGTGTGTGCATGTGTGTGTGTGCGTGTGTGTGTGTGTGTGTGGTACCATCCGGACTGCGTGTCTATATATACTGTTACGAGTTGGGGCTAGGTACACTGAGGGATGGAGGTCTTCGACAAAATAAAGTTAACCGAATTTCTTCACAATTATCAACACCAAAATAATCTCTGTATGTCACTAATGATTAATTACTATTAAATATGTAAAACATAAAACAACACAGATAACTACTATTTACATAGAGATAATAAAACCTAAATAATAAAATTGCAATCCTCTATACAAGTTCTCTACACATGAAAATTCTTTCTCACCATTTACAAATAGTACTGTCATAACTCAGAACACACAGACAGTCTTCTTGACGCCTCGAAACTCCCTCATCGCACTACTTGTTGCTGCAGGCAATCTCACTGAACACTCCTGTATTCTTCTCGCAACTGGCCACCATCACCACAAATCACACCAGATGCCTGCCGCACAAAACTCTCTTGTTTCTGCCGCAGCTCTCTTTTATACCCTTAATCTTAAGTCTAGAATTCAAGCGACAAGTTTTTATCTCAAAGCTCCTAGAAGGATGTCGTATCTGGGTCTAGCACCATCCTGCAAGGGAGATTATACACAGAAATACCATGATATCTGCTGTCATTAGAGTCTATTACCAAACCAGAGATAGGCATGCAGGTGGCTGCTGCTGCGTGTCGCATAAAGACAACCTGAGCAGCACAATGCATGCCAAGATTCCTCTATTCTTACCGCTGCTACATCAACTTACACTGCTCGTACAATAATTGTGGTATGCAGGTGGCTGTTGCTGCGCCACAAAAGGTAACATTAGCCGTATAGTACACTCAGAGATTCTGTAGTTCTGATATCACTGTATCTTCATGCACCATTTAGCAAGATAGTCACGGCTCGCAGTCAAATTAAAATTTTTTTAAACTCTTAAATGCATCTGTTACAAAGTTACGCCTACGAAAGATACCAATTACAGTAGATAAGTTTTTGATCACCTATAGATATTTGAATGAAAAGTAGTCTCTATCTATTGTGCAAGCCTGAATGTCTGAATTTAGCTCAGCAGAGGACGTAATATTATTCTTTATAATTGTGAATTTTATAGTACTGTATTTTATTCATGAGTAAAGAGAACCCAGTTTACAACTACCAGTACTTAAAAGTTAGAAGTCAATGCAATGGGACTATTTCGGGTAAGGTGGTATTAATAATTTCTTTTGGTGTTTAAAAGAGTACTTGAATTAACTTTCCATTCAAATAAACATACTAACAGAAGTTTACTCTTCTGTTCTATCATTATGTAATTCTATAGACACTAATTCACTCTTTACTTACAAGCTATGGGTGGAACTACCTAAATCTTGAATTTATTATTTATATATTTACGTACAATTTATTTTAAAGCAAAAACCATTTCAATATTTCCACTGGTTTAGGAGATAAGTGGAATAAATTAATACATGTTTTATTTTTTTAAAAGCTTTCAAGGACAAATTTTGATAAATTTTAAAAATAATTTTTAGATATTTACTTAAGCATCATTTTAAAGAAAAAGTCACCTCACTATCTGAAATCACAGATTAAGGAAAAACACATTTTACTGCTTTTCACCTCCTTAATTTTTGAATTCTGCAAAATCGAAAAATTTAGAAATATGTATTTGTTTAGGCAATATTTTGAAGTTCAAAAAATTATAATAGATTTTCCTGTTAATGAGATATCAGGGATTCATTTAAAACACATTTCACCCCTTTTCACCCCCTTAACTATCAAATTTTGAAAAATCCATTCTTAGTGGGTGCCTATGCGGCAAGAGCTTCCCTCAAAGTTTCATTGTTCTAGATCCAGCGGTTTGGGCTGTGCGTTGATGAGTGAGTGAGTGTCAGTCAGGACACTTCATTTTATTTATTAAGATAAAATAAATAACTTTTTCCAACATCTTGGCAAATGTAGCCTATATAAAAGACAAACAGGGCCATAGTAATCTATGTTTGCAACCTGTAAATCTGGAATTAAAATAAAAAGCAAATTAGCAGTAGCTCTATCTAATAATATAAAATGCCTGCAAACTATATATATATATATATATATATATATATATATATATATATATATATATATATATATATATATATGTATTGTTTGGGAAGAACACATAAGTGAATGTACAGAAACTACAGGAGGACCAGGAAATAAATTCCAAAACACAGGACACTAGTACACTAACTCATTGAGCCACCATTTTTTATTTACTTCATGAACACAACTGGTTGCTATGGCTTGATTACATCCATCCATAGAGCATTCAACATTCCGCCCACCTAAAATAACTATTTTAATCACAAAAAAAAATTAACATACAATATTCAGAACATTGTTACTCGTTTATAGGTACAGGACATAATTTGATGGTGGGACGTTTTAATTCGCCATTTACAGTTTTTACTTTGACCACCCTCACAAGTCCATCTTGTCCTGGATACACTTGTGTAATTCTGCCTAAGCACCAGTTTAATGCTGGTATGTTGTCCTGCTGTATGATCACAAGGTCACCGACACTCAAGTTCTTCTGTACAACTGTCCACTTCCCACGTTGTTGAAGGGTATTAAGGTATTCCCTCTGCCATCGTTTCCAGAAATGCTGACCAATGGCTTGAACAAGTCTCCAGCATGTCAAATAAGTTAAATTGTTTTGAGCGAGATCTTCTTCTGGATAGGCAAGTAGAGGTCTACCAATTAGAATGTGTCCAGGGGTTAGAGCCCTTAAGTCAGAAGGATCAGAGGACAAGGGACTTAGAGGCCTGGAATTTAGGACAGCTTCAACCCTTGTTGCCACTGTAGTGAATTCTTCAAACGTTAAGATTTGAAGTCCCACCACTTTCTTTAGCACCGTCTTGGCACTCTTGATTGCAGCTTCCCAAATGCCACCTTGGTGAGGTGCAGCAGGTGGATTAAAATGAAAACTAATCCCATGTACTGATAAAAATGCCTCAATAGTGTTCTTGTGTGGTGCTGACTTGAGTAGATTGGTCACAGTATTCTGAAATTGAGCTGCAGCACCAACAAAATTTGTACCACAGTCTGCATAAATGTGTGAACAAAGCCCACGACATGAAACAAAACAATGCAGCAATGAAGGCAGCCGTCGACAATTCTGACACAACCTCTACATGAACAGCCTTTGTGGAAAGACATATAAACAGACACAAATAAGCCTTTTGTGTTGGTGCCTTCTTCAGTTTGCTGGCCTTGATAGTAAAAAATCCAGTGAAATCAACCCCTGAGTGTAGGAACACAGGTTGAGGGGTGACTCGAGACCATGGGAGATCACCCATACGCTGAGGAGTAGCCTTTGGTTTGCAGCGAAAGCAACGAATGCAGTGAGATATCACAGAACAAATTAACCTTCTGGCTCCCAATATCCAAAACTGCAATGCTAATATTGCATGCAACAACTGTGAAGAAGCATGCAAGTAGGCTACATGAAAGTAACTCACCAGCAACTTGACAACATGACTGACATGAAGCAAAATAACTGGATGTTTGGCAGCAATTGGGAGTGTGGCGTTCTCCAGGCGGCCGCCCACCCTGAGTAGTCCATCAAGGTCAAGGAAAGGCGCGAGTTGTTGTATGCGAGGGGAGCAAGTCTTATTTCTCTTCAAGAGTTGCAATTCCTTCTGAAAGGCCTCCTGTTGAACTATAAAACACAGTTTTTGAGTAGCTCTGTTTAATTCACTGACAGAAAGGGTTCCCTGAACATGCTTGTTCTTTCTGGAATTGTGAACAAACTTTAACATCCAAGCTACCACCCGTACTAGCTTCATCCAAGATGAAAACCGTTTCAAATCTGACAACAATAAGTCTTCCTTAGTAACTATTGATACTGACAGTGTGGCTGGTTTAAGCTCCGGAATGGTTACTGATTGTATGTTGACACAGGGTTGTAAAGGCCAATCTTTGTGCGAAAGGACTAACAATGAAGGACCGGTCCACCAAATGTGATCTTGAACTAGCTGTCTAGGAAATAATCCTCGTGAGGCACAGTCGGCAGGATTATCTGAAGAATTCACATGATGCCAAATACTAGGGGTGGTCCACTCCTGGATTTGGGTCACACGATTTGCTACATATGTCTTCAATGTATGAGGAGCATGTCTGATCCACGCCAGAGCAACAGTTGAATCTGACCATGCATGAAGTGACGTCTCACCATATATTGGTAGATGAAGGTTTTGACAGTGATATATAAGTCGAGCTAACAGATGGGCTCCACACAGCTCAAGGCATGGTAGGGAGATTGACTTAAGAGGTGCCAATTTTGTTTTGGCCATTACCAACTTCACAGCTGTTACTTGATT
The DNA here is from genome assembly GCA_003012365.1 of Medauroidea extradentata. Taxonomy (NCBI): domain Eukaryota; kingdom Metazoa; phylum Arthropoda; class Insecta; order Phasmatodea; family Phasmatidae; genus Medauroidea; species Medauroidea extradentata. The sequence goes on along the minus strand of PNEQ01094348.1, from coordinate 14,511 downwards.
TGGAAATGTGAGGCGCATATACACAACAGCAGCGTATACTTTTTCCGATGTATCTGAAAAACCATGTAACTGGACATCAATAGGAGATACACTATCATTAGCATACCAGCGGGGAAAACAGAGAATTTACAGTCATAATTCCATGCATAAAATGCTGTCATGAGTCAAGAAGAGAACCAGGAAGAAGATCATCCCAACCAAGTCCATGTAACCACAATGATTGAAGAAAAATTTTGCACACATCACAACAGGAGACAACCAGCCCTAAGGAATCAAAAATCCTAGCAATATAGGACAGCACTGACCGTTTAGTACACAATGATAGCTGTTCTTCTACATGATATGAAAAAGCATCTCTTTCAACATTCCACTGCAGTCCAAGAATACTGTGAGCTTGTTGCAGAACATTAGTGAATGAGATTACCTCAAAACTGACCGCTGGGAGACCATTTAGAGGTGCAGGGTGGTTTGTGACCCACTTATGCAACTCAAAACCATCTTTCCCCAACAGTTGAATAAGTTCCTCCAGCAATTCAAATGCTTCTTCAAGTGATGCAGCACCAGTGATAATATCATCAACAAATGTCTGATTTTGTAGTACGTTTGCTGCCCTAGGAAATATCTGTCCATCAACTGCAAGCTGTTGTAGCGTTCTAATGGCATTGAAAGGTGAACTTGTTACGCCGTATGTGAAGGTGTTCAATTGGTACTTGCCAAGATCCTGAGATATGTCTGAACGCCACAATATCAACTGGTACTTTCTGTCATCAGGATGAAGAACAATCTGTCGGTACATCTGTTTGATGTCACAACATAAAACAAATTTATGAGTTCTGAACTTGCAAATTATGTCCACAATATCTGACTGCAATTTGGGACTTGAATACAAACAATCATTTAAAGAATGTCCTGTCGAACTCTTGGCACTAGCATCAAAGACAACCCTAAGTTTTGTGGTTGAACTGGAAGGTTTCATTACTCCATAATGAGGAATGAAATAACAAGTGCATATCTGGCTTGTAGATAAACTACACAGCGCCATGTGTTGTGAAGTCTCATATTCTGTCATGAAATCCTTGTACAAGACCCAAACATCAGGCTGAGTAAGCAGTTTGCGTTCCAATAACATGAATCGCTGATTGGCTAACGATTGGGACTGACCAAGCAACATGTCAGGACGAAAAGGAAGACGGACACCATACCGACCTGATGGTAAACGGTAGTGTGATTCTTGGTAATGCTGCTCACATGCAACATCATCTGGAGACAAATACTTAACAATGGGAGGTTCCTCCAATTCCCAAAACCTTTTCAGCGTGGACTCCAATATATTAGCGCACAGTAATGCTATTGATGGGTTGATTGGTTCATTAGTTCTAACGCATGCCGTAGGACATTTTCCCATCAACACCCACCCAAAGGTAGTCTCGAGGGCAACTGGTAATCCTTCTCCTAGGCTAAGCTACCCTCCTGTGAGAACTTGAGAAAATACTTCTGCCCCCAAAATCAAATCAACGGCACCAGGAGTGTCAAATGCAGGATCTGCAAGAGGAATTGACCCTAACTGCTTTCTAATCACAGCATCCACATTTGTAGGTGGCAGTGGATTGGTTATCTTGGACACTACTAACATAGAATGATTAAACATTGATGACCTGTTTATTCCTGACATAATATTTGCAGTTACCCTACCACAAACCTTAACATAAGACTGGGACAATCCCGTGACTTGGTCATTACAATTTTCTCGTGGCAAACACAACTCTCGAGATAATCTTTCTGAAATAAAACTTCATTGGGCGGCACTGTCTAAAATGGCTCGGCATTTATGGCGATTACCTTGCGAGTCAGCAAGCAAAACAAGAGCAGTGGATAATAGGATCACAGAGTGACTAGAATGTGTGGCGGACACTCCTACAAACTGAGAGAGAGGCTCATTTTCATCTGGAGAAGTAGACAAATTAACTTGAGGATCTGCTCCATACAGCAACTGGTCTCTAGCCCCTTTTACAACATGTAACAATGAGTGATGGTGTTGTCCGCAGTGTGAACAGACACGTTGTGAAGGACAGTTGGCTACAACATGAGATGTTCCCAAACAATTGAAACACAAACGTTTTTTTACGTACCATCTGTTGTCTTTCATCAGGTAATTTTTCTAGAAACTCAGGACACTTGTAAAGTGTATGCAATGTCTGTAGGCAAAAAACACACTTTTTTCCATCCCCCTCAGAGTTTGAAAACAAAACCATTCTACTACTTGCAAGGTTGCCTGTACTGTATTTAGAAGCAATCGGACTCGGCTTGGTACCTACTTCTTGTGCATCCTCCATTCTGGAAGCTTCCAACTGAAAAAATGTAATCAGTTCCTCAACCTCTGGGAATGCATCTGGAATGTCTGTGCGATACTGTTCAAATTTTGTTCGTAGAGATATGTCTAATTTTTTCATCAGAAGGGTAAGTAATACAGGATTACGTTTGGTAATGGTCTGGCATAAGCTATCAAGAGCATGAGCATTCTCCAGAAAAGTTGTTACAAAATGACGAAGTGGTTTGTGTTGTGCTGTAGTAACATTTGGCAATTCTAGAATTCTATTAATGTGGAGCGTTACCAGTTTTCAGGGGTTGTGATACCTTGAAGACAGACTCTGCCAAGCAACTGTGTAATTTTCAGCAGTTAATGGAATGTTCCTTATGAGTTGTGAAGGCTCACCTCTTAAGGTCCAACAAGATAATGATACTTCTCAACCTCAGAAAGAGCTTGATTATCAACAATTGTGGCTTTAAAAAATTGACAAAATGTTGGCCATTCTTCCTACTGACCTGAGAAAAGTGGCAAATTGAGTTTTGGCACTCTAACATTCATGTGGGACACAAGTGCTGTTGGCTGCTCAATACTGGTAAGAATAGTCGAGAGAGTAGTATGGGTGTCCATAGTGAGAGATGCCAGCCTTGAGTGTGTTTCGGCAAGAGAAACGTTATCAGACTTTAAAAAGTTGTCGATAAACGTGTTTATTGTTGCCTCAATGCTGTTCAAATCTGACAACAATACCCCTGCTTCGTGTATGCCAGTTGCAGATATTTCACTAGTATCAATGAGTGTAGAGACACAAGCAGTAATCTTATTTAACGAGTTCTCTTGAAGTCTTAACTGCATTGATAAACCTTTGAAATTCATGGTGTGACGATCAAAACAAAACCACATACAAACAAACGAGAGAGAGAACAAAACCTGGGTGACTAACAAGATACGTTATTAGAATGCACAAAATTATCACTGGAAGCAAGATAGAATGTAGGCCAAAGATAATAGAGCAACTCACAAAAACAAACACGGTTATAGTACTCACAACAAAGTATCAGCAGACAACAAGCGTAAATTTTACGAGACAAAACAAGTTGGTGTGAATGAGACAAAGGTGCACTCTCTTGAGACCAGATCAGTGAAAAAGGAACACCAAAATACAAGAAACAGTTCAGATCTGAGAAGAAACTAAATAATAACAGCTGCCGCTGTTCACAGTTATAACACAATATTTGAGACAGTTAAATGTTGACATGTTCTGGACAACAGATCCAACGCACACAGCGTCGAGTTTGACTTCTTCATCACATCAAAAATTGCTGAATCCATAAACACATACTTGATGTATCCGGCCCGGAGGACCAAACATGTTTGGCTCTGGCGGCCGGTCAATGTTTTGAGCTCAGTGCTCTCAATATAATGGTCCTCACCACCTCCCCCTCTAAATCGCTATACTTTCTTTTCCTACTAATAGTCATAATATTAACACAAAGACATAGAACTTTTGGTTTACATGTATTGAGAAATTGCACTGCGTTTCATGGAAACCAGTAATATTATACTAGGGCATAAGTTATGCGTCTCGGCAATGTAACCAATAAAGTGTGTTTTAAAAAACTTTCAAA
>PNEQ01094348.1:0-10481 GCA_003012365.1 Medauroidea extradentata | reverse complement strand
CTTGACGATACAAAGGGTACTTGAAACAGAACCATCTCACCATTTATCTGCAGTGATTTTATAAAAGCATAGAAAACCAAAATCTGGATAGCTGGATCAGGAATGAAACCCATTTGGACCAAAAATGCTGAAATAGTAGGGATACTCACTCCTGGGCTTGTTGGGGGGCCGCCTCTGCCTCTTGGCGGCAGTGCGTGCAAGCTGACGGGCAGCCGGTGGGAACTCAAGGCCATCACGCTGGTCGCGGGCTACTAACTCCCGCTCTTCCCGCAATGCCTCCAGCCACTGCATCTTCTCCTCTGCTGACCGGCAGCAAAACATGAGCCACTTGTCACGAGTGTGGCTGTACACCTTCAGTCCGTGCCGCACTGTCACGCCCAGCTGCGCATCTGCAATCCAAACAACTCATCACACTGTTTTACCCATACTATGTATTACCCCAGCAAAATAAACAACTAAATGCTGTAACATAACATTTGACGAAAAATTTTCATGAAATAAAATATACTAAGGTTGGCTCTGCAAAAGTTTATTTCATTGAAATTGTTTGATACAGAGTAAACTTTTCAAAATACAGTATCAAGATAAGTATGTATGTAAACCACTCGCATAAATCCTTTGAAGAATTGAAATATTTTTTTTAATTACTTGCCTTCTTTTACTGTAACTGTTTTTACCAAAACCTCTCATGATTTTTTTTGCATACATAAGTAGCAATATCAAATTGCAGATAAATTTTTTACACATGTAAAAGGCACATACAAATATAATACAAAGAAAACATTTGGCAATAAATTAAGTGAAGGAATAATTTTCTTTAACAGGGGAATGTTTTTCTTTCTCGTCAAATTTTCAGTACAACACACATTAGTATGTACATTACAATTTTTAATGGTCAGACATTTTTTACCATGTTGCAAATTCACATACCCTGCATTTTACACATAACATCCGCAAGTTAAGGGCAGTTAGATAGCAGTTTTCATTACATATTACATTTTTATTTTGATATTGGCACTAGATTTTTTTTCTTACATAATATGTGACTAAATTTAGCTGTTATGAAGTTGTTTTGTCTATCATAGATTTTGCATAATGGCTCGGCAAAGTCATTATTTGCATGTCACAGTTTAAGTTTGATATTTAAACCGACTTACCTAGGTGAAATAAATCACTCTGAATAATGATGTTGTAGGCTACAAGGCTTCCTAAATAAAAAGAAAACTGTAAAATATTTCTGCAATTTTAAAAATTCTGAAATTCAAATTTAAAATAAATTCAAAAATTTGAGGCCATACGAAATGAGATGATTCAAATTTTTAATACTGTATTAGATTTTTATTGTGCTTATCCTTAGCTACAAAAGTAATACTACGCACTTAGTTTCATTTTCTTAAAATACGCACATGACACTCACTATTGCCATTATGAAACACTGAAACACACAAATAAACACTTACACATTGCTAAACATATGTATTTGAAACACACAACACAAACACATACGTTAATAAGGTTTCAGCCAATTCTTAATTACGACCTTAATATTTACTGCCATAAGCCTTCAGTATTCATAAAGTCTGTATGATGTAAAACAAAGCAAATCTCAATTCATTAGTTAAATGTACTACGTAACATTTTACAGAATGTACCAATACCGTATTCGCCCATGTACCCCTTACACCCATGTAAGCTGCGCAACTCCTTTTTTCAACAATAAGTTTTAGTGAATTTTTAAAATAAATATATACTATGTATAAAAAATTCAAACGTATCGTTCTAGGCTTCAGGTAGTCGCTGGCAAACAGCGGTTTTATGCAGCGCAGATAGGCCATTCCGTTTCTAAAACTAATAAACCCAGTTCATGCTTGCTTTGAACTCTTAATATACACATAATTCTCTGGCAATCTTCAAGGCTTGCATTTTGCACATGTCTGTCAAAACAGCATAACCGAACTGGTGTAGCTCGGTTACATCTCTACCAAGCATTTTTCAAACTGTGGGAATTTGGCTTTCTCCTCTCTAAAAGCCCTCCTGTTGACGTTGATATCCTGTGACTTGATTTGTCATTTTACGCCAATCTCGAATACACGACTCTGAGATGTCATACTTACGACCTGCTGCACTATTTCCTATTTCTTTGGCTTCCTGTTAATTACTTTCAGCTTCTCACCCACCATAAACAAATGCAATTGTTTTGACATTTTGATTTCTCAAAGAACTACCAAATACTAATGTACGTAGTCATAATGCAAACACTTATCAGCTACACGTCGAGAACAATGCTGCATAAACACGTGACTAGTTATTGATTGCACCTGACTAACTGTACATCTGCATTCCTCTGCCTGCATGCTGTGTGCGTGCCTAGCCACCTGCGCTGTGGTCAAGTCTCCGCGCATGCCAGCTACTTACCCGCATAGCGCGCAGACTTCAAATACAAATTACAGTCAAACCCCACTCGTACTGCACTCGGTTCGTATAGACACCTCACTCGTATGGACAGATTTTCGGGAATGTAAAATTTTTTTTAAAAATAATCTTGTGCTGTACGGAAAATTATTCAGTATGTTGTGTTACACTATAAAATTATTACAGCCATGGCTAAAATTAATATTTACTTTCAATTGCGCACAGTACAAGACAAGTGTTCATCAACAGCTGTTCCACTTGCATCCTCTTGGTGCACTTCTTTTGTGCACTGTTTGCCGAGACTCGCATGCGCAGAACGGCAAGCAATGGCACTAGACAATGGGCGGTGCTGGACGAGTTCAGAACACCCTTGATTGGCCGACAATTCTTGGGGTGGGCAGTGACAAAGAGATGGCATTACTGTCACAGTTCGGGTGCAGTTTATGTATGAAACACAAAAATATTCCAAGAAATATGAATTTTTAATACATTGGCCACAGCTTCCCGATCACGTGAGTCAGTAAATGTTAGCCAGCATTGAATAAACCCATCCTTTGAACGTTTCGAAGCAGTATTGTTCCCGTCTGTAAATAATTCAGACATAATCAAATTTTACCCGGATCACTTCTGAAATGACTCGAGATGATATTTCTTTCTACTCAGATTAACGTAGTGACTTCATAAAACGCTACCACGTAGTGCATACTCGCATTCTTGCAGCAATCATATATGGTGCATATTGTTCCTCCCAAATTATAACGTACTTTGTAAATATAAGAACAATGTTACAAAAAATATTTAATTCCAATAGACGGTTACAAAAGTGCCAAGATTTATGAACAATTCAACATGGCGGTGGCATATACTGTATTAACGTTTTTCCATTATGTTTTCATATGTATTAACGTGTCTATAGCAATGGTTACAATATTTTAAGTGAAGATGACTACATTTTAAAATATTATGTATGAATGACTCATTAATATAAATCACACTAGTTTCCTGTTGGAAATGTAAACACAGGCCGTGACATATTGTGTGCTGTTGGTTAGACCTACATGCAACATCGCTGTATGTTCCTCCCCTTTTTTTTTATTTAGTAAATACATAGTTGGTTATGCACAGCTTGAGTATAGTTTTGACAAAAATATATAGTAAATATTTAGATTTAAGTCTTATGTTTCTCTCAGAGATGTATAAATATGACTGTATAACTTGTCATTGATTTAACTGTGTAGTTTAAAAGGGCGGGTGGGGGAAATGTACACAGACAAATTTGGTTGTCTTGGTTTGTACGGACATATTATGAGGAACCTTGAGTGTTCGTAGAATCGGGGTTCTAGTGTATCCATGTAAGGTGCGCGGGGTACGTGGACAAATACGGATAACTTTGACAAATGATTTTATGGTGTTTATATAAAAGTCATTTCTAATAGTTTTGCACGCATGACAAGAAGAATCAATTTTGAATGCACCAAGCAGACACAGCACAAAATGTATTTTTTTTATTATATGTAAACATATTAAATACAAGCTCACGTAAGCTTCCCCTTTTATCATTGTACCGTGTTAATCTACATTTTTGGCTACGATACAAATGTGTTTGTGCAGAGCGTGTGGCAATGATGGAAATCCAGTTGCATCTGGCAATGCTGTCATGATTTGCTCTGCCTCATTTGTTATGGATGCCATGTTGGTACAGCAAGATCACTGCCCGTTGAGCACACAGCGTATTTACGTAATTTTTTCAATGTATCTGTATCAAAGTTGGTAAATTTTACTCAAAACAATTTGAAACTACATTGATTCACTTACATACAATCTAACTTTAAAAAAAGTATCGTAATTTGTGGCTGTTCTTGATGCGGTAGGTTTTTTAAACAGTTATGTAACCCAATTTTTAAAATTTTTTTTTCTATAGTATATTTTTTGCTGAACAAAATAAAAAAAAGTTATACACGCTGCATATACGAAATGTAACCTGCTAAGAGTTCAGTTTCTTGAACATATGGCTAGGTTGGCCCGATCATCGCAATGTGTGCAAGCAAATTTCATTTGGATCACTTTTCTCCTTCAAATTTTACACTACCCAGTGTAACCCAAGTAACTTCATATATTTTTGTGCTAATTTCATATTTTGATTTTTATGTACTAACATACATTAACCATAAGATTTTTTTTGGCAAAACTTTAGTAGGAATGGATAAATAAACTGTACCCAGTTTGGATCATGTACTAAAAATCATAATTATTCTGAATACGTACTACACAAAATGTTGCTAGCGTTGGTAAATGTGGAATAGCTGTTCCTCTTTTATTCGTCCGATCATAAGATGTGTTACTGGTGAAGCATTGTTTGTTTAGTCTAATCACAAGTGAGTAGCACTGCTGTTCACCCTGCAAAATGGTAATTTTTATATTACATTCTGTACATTTGGCCATGCTTTAGTCAGTGAAAATGGTGACATCAAAAACTAATGAAGAACATGGAATAAATAACTTATCGGATGCTATGCCTAATATGTCGTTTTTATCAGCCTGCTTTATAATAGCAATGATACACCAAAATAAACAGTACTGTTATTCCCATCCTCCGTTTCATCAGATGTCTATAACCTAAAGTACTGCTTGTTTATGTAAACATTAGGTTATTACGACAACTTTTTGTGCTGTTATGAATTCTCGTATTAATGGGATTCCACTGTATGTACCTATATACAGTAACAACCAATGATTTTTTTTTTTGTTGATTATTAGTGCTTACTTTATCCCAAATGGCCTATAAAATTACTTTCTATAATAAAATACAAGCATATTTACCCTTTCCATCAGGAACATCAACCACTTCACTCGTGTCCAGATCTATTCTGCCTTTGTAGACATAAGTATTCCTCTTCAGAATATCCTATGAAAAGAATGACAATAAGTTATCAAATGTACAATTGAAAATGGCCCACACATCAAATTTATTAATTCTGGACTTGTGTGAATTGTTGGACAAAATATAATCTGTCTCATTCTTATTGACATTTGTACACTACTACAGAAATTACTGTATTGTATTTATTGAAAAAAACTAATTTAATAAAAAAAAACAGAAACAATTTTCTTTAGTGTGAAACACCATTAATTCATTAAAAGCCTATAAATGACCTATAGTTTGCCATAAGTAAATGAAAACATCCACGCTAAATTACTTTTAAAACCTTTTTAGTGCAGATATTTATGTCTTATGAAATTTGAACTTGTTTGCAAATAAAAAGTTAATTCATATCAGGGTGAATTTTTGCACAAAATAAAGTACGTGTACATTTAACGGTTTGGTAGAAACTGCATATCACATACTGTACACATAATCATAAATTAATTAAGAATACATAAACTTTCATGGTTTTGACTCTCTTCAGAGATTTTATGCCTAATCCCAAATAATTTTGTATTTTATATTAAAAGATAACAAAATTGTATATATTAGGACAATGGCGGGAAAGGCCGCTAGGCTACTAATTACAATAAAAACAGAAAGAGTTGTGCACAAGTACTCACAGGATGGTACTTGCAGATAGAAACACACACACATAGGACGAACACATTTCTCCATGGACACGCGGTCACAACGTTTCGCAGACTACGTCTGCTTCATCAGGTGAGTGGAGGCACACTGAAGTCTATTGTCCAGCGGTGGTTGGTAATCAGTACATCTAGCAGCCAGAGGGCAAACTAAGGTGCGGCGGAAAGTTTGAAGCTACCACCTATACCACGCTAAGAAATCCCTGCCATACAGCCTCGCTACCAGAGCCAAACACATATGTTCCACCCAAACAGACCTTAACAAACAGTGTGAACAAACAGCCAAGGCCTTCATAAACAGAGGTTACCCGAAATCACTGGTACATGAACAAATACAGCGAGCCACTACAACTAGTGACGACTCAACCAAGCTTGGCAATCCTGAAATCCCCCTGGTTGTCCCATACCACGAAGGTCTGCACAAACTCAAAACAATACTGAACTGTGGGCACAAAATCCTGGCCTCCTCACCACTCACCCAAAACTTGCTCACTAAACCACCAAGGCTGGTATTCAAACGTCCCCCCAACCTCCGTAACAAACTGGTTCGCCCCAAACTGCCAGCCATTACCACATTGGATGATAGAACCACCCCTAAGGGTTCTCACCCTTTTAATAAACCACGCTGTGGCTCCTGTGCTATACATCAACCTTCCACATCATTCAATAGCAGACAGACTAACCAAACCTACCCCATACCAGGAAGCTACAACTGTACAACTGAAAACCTCATCTACCAGCTACAGTGCACTCACTGCAATGCAGAGTATATCGGCCTAACCACCAACACTCTCAGACAGAGGATGAATGGCCACAGAGCTGACACCAAAAAAGCCATAGCTGGAGCGGAGGTTGATCCACATGAGAAGCCAGTTGCTGCACATGCACCACTACATAACTCCAACTTTGATTCCTGCTATACAACCAGAGTGGTGAGGGCTCTACCACAGTTGAATAACAAAAACAAAGCAGAATTAAGACGCTGGGAACTGGCACATCTATACATCACAAAATCCAGACAGCCACCTGGCCTTAACCTCAGATAACAAACCCTTATTTCTAACTTCCCGCAGCACCTTAGTTCGCCCTCTGGCCGCTAGGTGTACTGATTACCAACCACCGCTGGACAATAGACTTCAGTGTGCCTCCACTCACCTGATGAAGCAGATGTAGTATGCGAAACGTTGTGACCGCACGTCCGCTGAGAAATGTGTTCGTCCTATGTGTGTGTGTTTCTATCTGCTGTAATGAGATTACAGATGACAAAGTCATTTTATTTTTACTCTCTTTTTACTCTGTGTAATGGAAATGTGTAAGTTAATGTTACTAATCAGTGATGAAAGACTTTTAATTTCAGAGAAATACTATAATAATTTTATAAAATTATAAAAGCCCCTTAGGTCTTTGTTAACCTGCTGATCAAAATTTGACTTAATTTTAATAAGCATAATTTTGTTTGGAATTTTAATGGCTATAATTTTAGCTATGCTATGACTTAAAGTACTGGAATATTCAGCAGAATATACAGTTGAGGAATTTTAACCAGTATCACCGAAGTTTGCTTGCTCCTTGCATAGAGAGTTTTTCAAATTCCTCTTTGATTGTTGTTTGAAGTGACGCTATTAGCGGCGTCCTTTTAGCTTCTTCCCGACTCCCACACGAGCGAGACGTATGCGGCAGGCGATTTTTTTTGTGACGCCTGTTCCTGCCGCCGTTGTAATTTTAGGGACTCGAGGGAGCCGAGTCATAACATAGGGACTCTAGACTATTAAAAATATTAAGCCATTTTAAGAAGAGGCTGTGTTTTGTCCAGATTTTTCCTGAGATTTTGTAGTGAGCATCAAGCCATCATGGGATACGAACTGTAAGGCTGACACTTACTATCTATTTTTTTTTTATTCCTGTCCTGTGGCTCAATTTTTTTTGTTGAACTGAAAATGTGTAAAACTTGTAAAAGTTTTAAGCCTCCGGGACTGTTTGAACTATTTTTGTGCCACGCTTCTTATTTTGACCAAATTTGCCTCAGGAAGTGTCTAAATGTTATCTAAACTGTTTGGAACTGCTACTAATAAATTGCGAGACTGAATTTAATGTTGATACGTCACCCTGTAGCCTATCCAGTGGTCCTTTGTGTAGTATCTCAAGCCTACCACTGGATTAACTAGCCGAGCAAACTCATTAGTTTTTGAGCTGAATTTTGAACCTACCGATTTTATTTTTATAACTCCAGAACACGTAATTGATGTATGTGATGTTTGATATTTTTTGGAAGTGTCTAGAGTATGTCAGTGATATGTGTGGAGAGAGTAATACTAAATATCACAGCAGCCTGTATTGGGATAGCACCTATTTTCTTTTCTTTGCATTCAAATTCACCTTAAATAAATCAGGATTATCTTAATTCCAATAGTTTTAAATGAGTGTTGCCATCTCAGTGTCTTCTGGTAATTTATATATTTTATTTGCAAGTGCTATATGTGTATGTGTCACGTGGCTAACGTCCACGTAAGGTTTGTTGTGTCACACGCATCTGAGTTAGTTTCCACATACCAGCGTTCCACACTATCATCTCTAGTACACATTACACAACCACATACATTTACCTTCACATCATCATTACGCAGTACACTGCAAGTACCATCCTGTGAGTACTGCACAACTCTTTCTGTTTTTATTGTAATTAAATTTTATATATAATTTTTAAAGTAGCATAACACACTCCGTATTCACTTAATGGAGAAAAAACATTTTTCACTTCTTTTGAAACAAAGTTTGACCTATCCATTGGATGTCTCCACGTCAGCCCAACTTTAGCCCCCCTCTCAAAACAGTTTCTACATCTTGGCAACTTTTAAATCTGTTGTATAAATGTTAGAGTATGTGTTTGGTTGCTGCAATTATGGAGGAGGATTAAGTGTACTTGAGAGGCATGAGAGTCTTATCATTGTCTATTGTAGATGGAACTCCCGTATGTTCGCAACATTAAGTCGGAAAGTAAGAACTAAGACACACTGGGCATTGAATCTGGGTAGTACCAGCATCAACGGTGCGACAGACAGGGCAGTTGTGTGGACACCAGGGTCGTTCAGACCGAGCTGGCAGCGTAACACCAGGACAGATGCCGCAGCTATTGTACGATCATCACATCAGGAAACTTTCAAGCAGACAGCTTAATTTTCTCCCACCATGACACTGAAGGCTGATGAGTGGTCACGAGTCTTGCCAAAGAGACAACCTTTATAGAACACTGTTAGACAAGATTCCACAATGTTTGAGACTGTTCTCTGTGCAACGACTGGGATCTCAGGGCTTCTAGTTTGTTTTGGTTAGGACTGGAGGACCTGGGAAAGGACAGGAAGCCTTTATAAATAATGGGTATCGAGCTATCTTGAGCCAGAAATGGCGATGCAGGTGAACTATCACTGTGCAAGAAATAACTGTATGTCTAATGTGCTGTTTTCAGGGATTACACAATAATTATCAGCAAAGTAAAAGTCATGGCGATAGCTTAAGGACATGATCCATCATTTATGATGCTTTCAAAATAATTATTTTTTATTCATAAACAAGAGCATATGTCAAAAAACTGACAAACAGTTTTGTTAAAAATTAGTTTTACTATGTAGTCTAATGTTTTGTACATAAAAAAATTATAAATATTATGCTATATTAGTTTATTAATGAACATTTCTTAATTACATAATTAGCTGAAATAATTGTGTATTTTGTCTTAAAAAATTAACATAATATACACTGTTTTTAACAAAACTGTGCAACAGTATTTCAATATCTGTTCCCATTTAACGTTTGAGAGGTTGTTAAAAGTTAGTAGGATTTTCAGGGTAGCTTTTGTGACTTTATATTCTAGGATTTTGCTAGTGGTAAAATATAAACTGAGAATCCATATTAATGTCACTTTACAGTTGTATTTATTATTTTTTGGATTTTTTATTTTCAGATGGCAAAAATTGTGTAACAAGATTGTGAAAATGTTATATTGTCAGACTAAGTTCTGCTTATTGACCTCTCACAACTTAATTGTTTTGAATTGCAGAGATTTTCATTAATATTTGGCTGTTAGTGCCATATTTACTCTAGATATTTTGTAATTATTACAATCAGTGGCGGCCGGTCAATGTTTTGAGCTCAGTGCTCTCAATATAATGGTCTTCACCACCTCCCCCTCTAAATCGCTATACTTTCTTTTCGTACTAATAGTCATAATATTAACACAAAGACATAGAACTTTTGGTTTACATGTATTGAGAAATTGCACTGCGTTTCATGGAAACCAGTAATATTATACTAGGGCATAAGTTATGCGTCTCGGCAATGTAACCAATAAAGTGTGTTTTAAAAAACTTTCAAATAAAGAATTAAAGTTTTGTATTAATTGCAATTTATAATTACCCTTGTCTTCTTGGAAACAATTATGTTAAACAATATTCTCAGAGTACGTCTGATCAGCATTATAAGATATCAAACGTGTTCACCAGCCA